>JASTWF010000633.1:221695-272488 GCA_030390025.1 Squalus acanthias | reverse complement strand
CCCCCCCCTCCTTCCCCCCCGACCCCTCCTTCCCCCCCTCCCTCCCCCCCCTCCCTCCCTCCCCCCCCCCTTCCTCCCTCCCTCCCCCCCTCTCTCCCCACCCTCCCTCCCCCTCCCTCTCCACCCCCGTCCCTCCCTCCCCCCCCACCTCCCTCCCTCCCCCCCCCTCCCTCCCTCCCCCCCACTCCCTCCCTCCCTCCAGGAGATATACACGTCCCTCTACACTGGGCTGCGGAGGGTGGGTCGGGGTCACCGGGCCCCATACGGCCTTGAGAGCAGAGTATAATATTGGCTGTTTAGCTTTGGCTGGCTGGTTAAGTGCAATGCCGGTCGATGAGTGGTGGGCCCCAGGTTCTGTAAATGGGAGCGGCCTTCTCTCCGACAGTTAGCTTGCTGGCCCCGGTCCCTGCCCAGACCACACAGGAGGCAGCACCTTCCTTTAGGGTCCCGCCTCTTTAAACTCCCTCGCTGCAGCCCCACCTCTGGCCCCGGGGGTTTGAATCCCAGCAGGATACGGAGGGTCGAGTGTCGGGTGGAGTGGGCGGAGGGTCGGGCGGAGGGTCGAGGGTCGGGCGGAGGGTCGAGGGTCGGGCGGAGGGTCGAGGGTCGGGCGGAGGGTCGAGGGTCGGGCGGAGGGTCGAGGGTCGGGCGGAGGGTCGGGTGGAGGGTCGAGGGTCGGGTCGAGGGTCGGGTGGAGGGTCGGGTGGAGGGTCGGGCGGAGGGTCGAGTGTCGGGTGGAGGGTCGAGGGTCGGGCGGAGGGTCGAGTGTCATAGAAACATAGAATCATAGAAACATAGAAGATAGGAGCTGGACTAGGCCATTCAGACCCTCGAGCCTGCTCCGCCATTCGATGAGATCATGGCTGATCATCCAAACTCAGTACCCTGTCCCTGCTTTCTCCCCATATCCCTTGATACCTTTAGCTTTAAGAAATATATCTAACTCCTTCTTGAATATATTTAATGACTTGGCCTCTACTGCCTTCTGTGGTAGAGAATTCCACAGGTTCACCACTCTCTGGGTGAAGAAATTCTTCCTCATCTCTGTCCTAAATGGCTTACCCCTTATCCTTAGATTATGACCCCTGGTTCTGGACTCTCCGACCATCGGGAACATTCTTCCTGCATCTAGTTTGTCCAGACCTGTCAGAATTTTATATGTTTTGATGAGATCCCCTCTCATTCTTCTATACTCCAGTGAGTATAAGCCCAATCGACCCAATCTCTCTTCATATGTCATTCCTGCCATCCCAGGTATCAGCCTTGTGAATCTTCGCTGCACTCCCTCCATGGCAAGAACATCCTTCCTCAGATAAGGTGACCAAAACTGCACACAATACTCAAGGTGTGGTCTCACCAAGGCCCTGTACAACTGCAGCAAGACATCCTTGCTCCTGTACTCGAATCCTCTCGCTATGAAGTCCAACATACCATTTGCCTTCTTCACCGCCTGCTGCACCTGCATGCTTACCTTCAGCGACTGGTGCACAAGGACACCCAGGTCTCATTGCACTTCCCCTTCTCCCAATCTATTGCCATTCAGATAATAGTCTGCCTTTCTGTTTTTGACACCAAAGTGGATAACCTCGCATTTATCCACATTATATTGCATCTGCCCAATCACCCAACCTGTCCAAATCATACTGGAGTCGAGTGTCGGGCAGAGTGGGCGGAGGGTCAAGTGTCGGGCGGAGGGTCGAGGGTCGGGCGGAGGGTCGAGGGTCGGGCGGAGGGTCGAGTGTCGGGCGGAGGGTCGAGTGTCGGGCGGAGGGTCGAGTGTCGGGCGGAGGGTCGAGGGTCGGGCGGAGGGTCAAGTGTCGAGTGTCGGGCGGAGGGTCGAGGGTCGGGCGGAGGGTCAAGTGTCGAGTGTCGGGCGGAGGGTCGAGTGTCGGGCGGAGGGTCGAGTGTCAGGTGGAGGGTCGAGTGTCGAGTGTCGGGCGGAGGGTCAAGTGTCGGGCGGAGGGTCGAGTGTCGGGCGAAGGGTCGAGTGTCGGGAGGAGGGTCGAGTGTCGGGCGGAGAGTCGAGTGTCGGGCGGAGGGTCGAGTGTCGGGCGGAGGGTCGAGTGTCGAGTGTCGGGCGGAGGGTCAAGTGTCGGGCGGAGGGTCAAGTGTAGGGCGGAGTGTCGAGTGTCGGGCGGAGGGTCAAGTGTTGGGTGGAGGCTCGAGTGTCGGGTGGAGGGTCGAGTGTCGGGCGGAGGGTCGAGTGTCGGGCGGAGGGTCGAGTGTCGGGCGGAGGGTCGAGTGTCGGGCGGAGGGTCGAGTGTCGGGCGGAGGGTCGAGTGTCGAGTGTCGGGTGGAGGGTCAAGTGTCGGGCGGAGGGTCAAGTGTCGGGCGGAGGGTCGAGTGTCGAGTGTCGGGCGGAGGGTCAAGTGTCGGGTGGAGTGTCGGGTGGAGGGTCGAGTGTCGGGTGGAGGGTCGAGTGTCGGGCGGAGGGTCGAGTGTCGAGTGTCGGGCGGAGGGTCAAGTGTCGGGTGGAGGGTCAAGTGTCGGGCGGAGGGTCGAGTGTCGAGTGTCGGGCGGAGGGTCAAGTGTCGAGTGTCGGGCGGAGGGTCAAGGGTCGGGCGGAGGGTCAAGTGTCGAGTGACGGGCGGAGGGTCAAGTGTCGAGTGTCGGGCGGAGGGTCGAGGGTCGGGCGGAGGGTCAAGTGTCGAGTGTCGGGCGGAGGGTCGAGTGTCGGGTGGAGGGTCGAGTGTCGGGCGGAGGGTCGAGTGTCGGGCGGAGGGTCGAGTGTCGTGTGTCGGGCGGAGGGTCAAGTGTCGGGCGGAGGGTCGAGTGTCGGGCGAAGTGTCGAGTGTCGGGAGGAGGGTCGAGTGTCGGGCGGAGGGTCGAGTGTCGGGCGGAGGGTCGAGTGTCGGGCGGAGGGTCGAGTGTCGGGCGGAGGGTCGAGTGTCGAGTGTCGGGCGGAGGGTCAAGTGTCGGGCGGAGGGTCAAGTGTAGGGCGGAGGGCAAGTGTCGAGTGTCGGGCGGAGGGTCAAGTGTCGGGTGGAGGGTCGGGTGGAGGGTCGAGTGTCGGGCGGAGGGTCGAGTGTCGGGCGGAGGGTCGAGTGTCGGGCAGAGGGTCGAGTGTCGGGCGGAGGGTCGAGTGTCGGGCGGAGGGTCGAGTGTCGGGCGGAGGGTCGAGTGTCGGGCGGAGGGTCGAGTGTCGGGCAGAGGGTCGAGTGTCGAGTGTCGGGTGGAGGGTCGAGTGTCGGGCGGAGGGTCAAGTGTCGGGCGGAGGGTCGAGTGTCGAGTGTCGGGCGGAGGGTCAAGTGTCGGGTGGAGGGTCGAGTGTCGGGTGGAGGGTCGAGTGTCGGGCGGAGGGCCGAGTGTCGGGCGGAGGGCCGAGTGTCGAGTGTCGGGCGGAGGGTCGAGTGTCGGGTGGAGGGTCGAGAGTCGGGCGGAGGGTCGAGTGTCGGGCGGAGGGTCGAGTGTCGGGTGGAGGGTCGAGAGTCGGGCGGAGGGTCGAGTGTCGGGCGGAGGGTCGAGTGTCGAGTGTCGGGCGGAGGGTCGAGTGTCGAGTGTCGGGCGGAGGGTCAAGTGTCGGGTGGAGGGTCAAGTGTCGGGCGGAGGGTCGAGTGTCGCGTGTCGGGCGGAGGGTCAAGTGTCGGGTGGAGGGTCGAGTGTCGGGCGGAGGGTCGAGTGTCGGGCGGAGGGTCGAGTGTCGGGCGGAGGGTCGAGTGTCGGGCGGAGGGTCGAGTGTCGGGCGGAGGGTCGAGTGTCGGGTGTCGGGCGGAGTGGGCGGAGGGTCGAGTGTCGGGCGGAGGGTCGAGTGTCGGGCGGAGGGTCGAGTGTCGGGCGGAGGGTCGAGTGTCGGGCGGAGGGTCGAGTGTCGGGCGGAGGGTCGAGTGTCGGGTGTCGGGCGGAGTGGGCGGAGGGTCGAGTGTCGGGCGGAGGGTCGAGTGTCGAGTGTCGGGCGGAAGGTCAAGTGTCGGGTGGAGGGTCGAGTGTCGGGTGGAGGGTCGAGTGTCGGGCGGAGGGTCGAGTGTCGAGTGGAGGGTGGAGGGTCGAGTGTCGGGCGGAGGGTCGAGTGTCGGGTGGAGGGTCGAGTGTCGGGCGGAGGGTCGAGTGTCGGGCGGAGGGTCGAGTGTCGAGTGTCGGGCGGAGGGTCGAGTGTCGAGTGTCGGGCGGAGGGTCAAGTGTCGGGTGGAGGGTCAAGAGTCGGGCGGAGGGTCGAGTGTCGAGTGTCGGGCGGAGGGTCAAGTGTCGGGTGGAGGGTCGAGTGTCGGGCGGAGGGTCGAGTGTCGGGCGGAGGGTCGAGTGTCGGGCGGAGGGTCGAGTGTCGGGTGGAGGGTCGAGTGTCGGGCGGAGGGTCGAGTGTCGGGCGGAGGGTCGAGTGTCGGGCGGAGGGACGGGTGTCGGGCGGAGGGTCGAGGGCGGAGGGTCGAGTGTCGGGTGTCGGGCGGAGTGGGCGGTGGGTCAAGTGTCGGGCAGAGGGTCGAGTGTTGGGCGGAGGGTCGAGTGTCGGGCGGATGGTCGGGTGTCGGGCGGAGGGTCGGGTGTCGGGCGGAGGGTCAAGTGTCGGGCGGAGGGTCGGGCAGAGTGGGCAGAGGGTCAAGTGTCGGGCGGAGGGTCGAGTGTCGGGCGGAGGGTCGAGTGTCGGGCGGAGGGTCGAGGGCAGAGGGTCGAGTGTCGGGCGGAGGGTCGAGGGCGGAGGGTCGAGTGTCGGGCGGAGGGTCGAGGGCGGAGGGTCGAGTGTCGGGCAGAGGGTCAAGTGTCGGGCGGAGGGTCGAGTATCGGGCGGAGGGTCGGGCGGAGGGTCGAGTGTCGGGCGGAGGGTCGAGTGTCTGGCGGAGGGTCGAGTGTCGAGTGTCGGGCGGAGGGTCAAGTGTCGGGTGGAGGGTCGAGTGTCGGGTGGAGGGTCGAGTGTCGAGCGGAGGGTCGAGTGTCGAGTGTCGGGCGGAGGGTCAAGTGTTGGGTGGAGGGTCGAGTGTCGGGCGGAGGGTCGAGTGTCGGGCGGTGGGTCGAGTGTCGAGTGTCGGGCGGAGGGTCAAGTGTCGGGTGGAGGGTCAAGTGTCGGGCGGAGGGTCGAGTGTCGAGTGTCGGGCGGAGGGTCGAGTGTCGGGCGGAGGGTCGAGGGCAGAGGGTCGAGTGTCGGGCGGAGGGTCGAGGGCGGAGGGTCGAGTGTCGGGCGGAGGGTCGAGGGCGGAGGGTCGAGTGTCGGGCGGAGGGTCAAGTGTCGGGCGGAGGGTCGAGTGTCGGGCGGAGGGTCGGGCGGAGGGTCGAGTGTCGGGCGGAGGGTCGAGTGTCGGGCGGAGGGTCGAGTGTCGAGTGTCGGGCGGAGGGTCAAGTGTCGGGTGGAGGGTCGAGTGTCGGGTGGAGGGTCGAGTGTCGGGCGGAGGGTCGAGTGTCGAGTGTCGGGCGGAGGGTCAAGTGTCGGGTGGAGGGTCGAGTGTCGGGCGGAGGGTCGAGTGTCGGGCGGAGGGTCGAGTGTCGAGTGTCGGGCGGAGGGTCAAGTGTCGGGTGGAGGGTCAAGTGTCGTGCGGAGGGTCGAGTGTCGAGTGTCGGGCGGAGGGTCGAGTGTCGGGCGGAGGGTCGAGTGTCGGGCGGAGGGTCGAGTGTTGGGCGGAGGGTCGAGGGTTGGGCGGAGGGTCGAGTTTTGGGCGGAGGGACGGGTGTCGGGTGGAGGGTCGAGGGCGGAGGGTCGAGTGTCGGGCGGAGTGGGCGGAGGGTCAAGTGTCGGGCAGAGGGTCGAGTGTTGGGCGGAGGGTCGGGTGTCGGGCGGAGGGTCGGGTGTCGGGCGGAGGGTCAAGTGTCGGGCGGAGGGTCGGGTGTCGGGCGGAGGGTCGGGTGTCGGGCGGAGGGTCGAGTGTCGGGCAGAGGGTCGAGGGCGGAGGATCAAGTGTCGGGCGGAGGGTCGGGCGGAGTGGGCGGAGGGTCAAGTGTCGGGCGGAGGGTCGAGTGTCGGGCGGAGGGTCGAGTGTCGGGCAGAGGGTCGAGGGCGGAGGGTCGAGTGTCGGGCGGAGGGTCGAGGGCGGAGGGTCGAGGGCGGAGGGTCGAGTGTCGGGCGGAGGGTCGAGGGCGGAGGGTCGAGTGTCGGGCGGAGGGTCGAGGGCGGAGGGTCGAGTGTCGGGCGGAGGGTCAAGGGCGGAGTGTCGAGTGTCGGGCGGAGGGTCGAGGGCGGAGGGTCGAGTGTCGGGCGGAGGGTCTAGTGTCAGGCGGAGGGTCGAGTGTTGGGCGGAGGGTCGAGCGTCGGGCGGAGGGTCGAGCGTCGGGCGGAGGGTCGAGTGTCGGGCGGAGGGTCGAGTGTCGGGCGGAGGGTCGAGTGTCGGGCGGAGGGGCGGTTAGAGGCTAAGAGTTGGGCGGAGGGTCGAGTGTCGAGTGTCGGGTGTCGGGCGGAGTGGGCGGAGGGTCGAGTGTCGGGCGGAGGGTCGAGTGTCGGGCAGAGGGTCGAGGGTCGGGCGGAGGGTCGAGGGTCGGGCGGAGGGTCGAGTGTCGGGCGGAGGGTCGAGTGTCGGGCGGAGGGTCGAGTGTCGGGCGGAGGGTCGAGGGTCGGGCGGAGGGTCAAGTGTCGGGCGGAGGGTCGAGGGTCGGGCGGAGGGTCGAGTGTCGGGCGGAGGGTGAGGGTCGAGCAGGGGCTCGGGCTAACACTGTGAATTTCCTGCAGTTACAGTGACTCTGAATCCGGACTCCGCCCATCCCCTGCTCATCGTGTCTGAGGACCGGACCAGTGTGAGGCAAGGAGACAAACGGCAGGACCTCCCTGACACCCCGGAGAGATTCAATTCCTGGCTCTGTGTCCTGGGATCGGAGGGATTCACATCAGGGAGACGCTACTGGGAGGTGGAGGTGGGGGACAAGACTTGGTGGCGTGTGGGAGTGGCCCGAGAGTCTGCCGGGAGGAAAGGATTCATTCGCCTGGGACTGGAGACCGGATATTGGACGGTGGGCCTGGATCCCCGCAGTGTCTATTTTGCCTTTACCTCCCCACGGACCCCCCTCACCCCGAGTGCGAAGCCCCGGAAGATCGGGGTGTACCTGGACTATGAGGGCGGGCAGGTGTCATTTTACAATGCGGACAACATGTCCCATCTCCACACTTTCACCCACACTTTCACTGAGAGAATCTTCCCCTTCTTCAGTCCGGGACAGAACACTGTACCGTTGACAATCTGCGGGGTTAAAGGTCAGTAACCGCTGGGTGGAAGGTCATGACCCAGAGTGGTGTCTGTAAGTGCAGATCCTCCACGAGCCCAGCGCAAAGACAGGCCGTGAGCAGGAGGACTGGGTGCGGTGATGAGGGTGGGGGGGATCATGGGGGGGAGCGCAGGAGAGGGGAAGAGGCAATGGAGATTGGGAGAAGGGGATCGGGGGGTGAGGAGGGGATCAGGGGGTGAGGAGGGGTGAGGAGGGGATCGGGGGTGA
This sequence comes from Squalus acanthias, assembly GCA_030390025.1. Classification (NCBI taxonomy): domain Eukaryota; kingdom Metazoa; phylum Chordata; class Chondrichthyes; order Squaliformes; family Squalidae; genus Squalus; species Squalus acanthias. Next base: position 265,147 of record JASTWF010000633.1, on the reverse strand, counting down.
GGAGGGGATCGGGGTTGAGGAGGGGATCGGGGGTGAGGAGGGGATCGGGGTGAGGAGGGGATCGGGGGGGTGAGGAGGGGATCGGGGGTGAGGAGGGGATCGGGGTGAGGAGGGGATCGGGGGTGAGGAGGGGATCGGGGGTTGAGGAGGGGATCGGGGGGTGAGGAGGGGATCGGGGTGAGGAGGGGATCAGGGGGTGAGGAGGGGTGAGGAGGGGATCGGGGGTGAGGAGGGGATCGGGGTTGAGGAGGGGATCGGGGGTGAGGAGGGGATCGGGGTGAGGAGGGGATCGGGGGGGTGAGGAGGGGATCGGGGGGTGAGGAGGGGATCGGGGTGAGGAGGGGATCGGGGGTGAGGAGGGGATCGGGGGTTGAGGAGGGGATCGGGGGGTGAGGAGGGGATCGGGGTGAGGAGGGGATCGGGGGGTGAGGAGGGGATCGGGGGGCGAGGAGGGAATCGGGGGTGAGGAGGGGATCGGGGGTGAGGAGGGAATCGGGGGGTGAGGAGCGGATCGGGGGGTGAGGAGGGGATCGGGGGGTGAGGAGGGAATCGGGGGGTGAGGAGGGGATCGGGGTGAGGAGGGGATCGGGGTGAGGAGGGGATCGGGGGTGAGGAGGGGATCAGGGGGTGAGGAGGGGTGAGGAGGGGATCGGGGGTGAGGAGGGGATCGGGGCTGAGGAGGGGATCGGGGGTGAGGAGGGGATCGGGGTGAGGAGGGGATCGGGGGTGAGGAGGGGATCAGGGGTGAGGAGGGGATCGGGGGTGAGGAGGGGATCGGGGGGTGAGAATGGGATTGGGGGGTGAGGAGGGGATCAGGGGTGAGGAGGGGATCGGTGGTGAAGAGGGGATCGGGTGGTATCGGGGGTGAGGAGGGTATCGGTGGGGATCGGGGGTGAGGAGGGGATCGGGGGTGAGGAGGGGATCGGGGGGTATCGGGGGTGAGGAGGGGATCGGGGGTGAAGAGGGGATCGGGTGGTATCGGGGGTGAGGAGGGTATCGGTGGGGATCGGGGGTGAGGAGGGGATCGGGGGGTATCGGGGGTGAGGAGGGGATCGGGGGTGAGGAGGGGATCGGTGGGGATCGGGGGTGAGAAGGGGATCGGGGGTGAGGAGGGGATCGGTGGGGATCGGGGGTGAGGAGGGGATCGGTGGGGATCGGGGGTGAGGAGGGGATCGGGGGGTATCGGGGGTGAGGAGGGGATCGGGGGTGAGGAGGGGATCGGTGGGGATCGGGGGTGAGAAGGGGATCGGGGGTGAGGAGGGGATCGGTGGGGATCGGTGGGGATCGGGGGTGAGGAGGGAATCGGGGGGTGAGGAGGGGATCGGGGTGAGGAGGGGATCGGGGGTGAGGAGGGGATCGGGGGTGAGGAGGGGATCGGGTGGGTGAGGAGGGGATCGGGGGTGAGGAGGGGATCGGGGGTGAGGAGGGGATCGGGGGTGAGGAGGGGATCGGGGGTGAGGAGGGGATCGGTGGGGTATCGGGGGTGAGGAGGGGATCGGTGGGGATCGGGGGTGAGGAGGGGATCGGGGGATGAGGGGGGGATCAGGGGTGAGGAGGGGTCTGGTCCCTGTCCCCCTTCATTGACTCCCTGTAGTCTGGTCCCTGTCGCCCTTCATTGACTCCCTGTGTTGGGTCCCTGTTGCCCTTCATTGACTCCCTGTAGTCTGGTCCCTGTCGCCCTTCATTGACTCCCTGTAGTCTGGTCCCTGTCGCCCTTCATTGACTCCCTGTGTTGGGTCCCTGTCGCCCTTCATTGACTCCCTGTGGTCTGAGCCGGATGTTCCTACCCCCGCACTGGATCCAGATGTTTGTCTGGTGTAGTTAAAGTTGGCAACTCACCTGGAGGATTCATCGCATGACCTCCTGCCCTGTCCCCACACTCCTACTATTGGTCGCCCGACGTGTTGAATATTTTTTATAACTGAAGTTTTCAAAGAATTTGTTTAAAAAAAAACAATTTGTCAATTGCCCCTGTGAGGTGCGGTCTTTCGGATGAGAGGAATGATGTATGTGGAGAGATTGGGTCGATTAGGCTTATATTCGCTAGAGTTTAGAAGAATGAGAGGGGATCTCATTGAAACTTATAAAATTCTAACAGGACTAGACAGACTAGATGCAGGAAGGATGTTCCCGATGGCGGGGGAGTCCAGAACCAAGGGTCACAGTCGAAGGATAAGGGGTAAGCCATTTAGGACTGAGATGAGGAGGAATTTCTTCACCCAGAGAGTGGTGAACCTGTGGAATTCTCTATCACAGAAGACAGTTGAGTCCAATTCATTAAATATATTCAAGAAGGAGTTAGATATATTTCTTAAGGCTAAGGGGATCAAGGGATATGGGGAGAAGGCAGGGACAGGGTACTGAATTTGGATGATCAGCCATGATCTCATTGAATGGCGGAGCAGGCTCGAGGGGCCGAATGGCCTACTCCTGCTCCTATCTTCTATGTTTCTATGTTTCTATCCCATGGCACTATTTCGAAGAAGAGCAGGGGAGATCTCCCCGGTGTCCTGGGCCAATATTAATCCCTTAATCAACATCATTAAAACAGATTATCTGGTCATTATCACATTGCTGTTTGTGGCAGCTTGCAAAATTGGCTGCCGCATTTCCTACATTACAAAGTGACAACACTTCAAAAATACTTCATTGGCTGTAAAGCGCTTTGAGACATCCTGAGGTCATGAAAGGTGCGATAGAATGCAAGGTTTTATTTCCGATAGCAAAATATCGATAGCGGATGCTGGAAAATTGAAACAACAACAGAAAACGCTGGAAAAACTCAGCAGGCCAGGCAACATCCGTGGAGAGAGAAACAGAGTTAACGTTTCAGGTCGAAGACCCTTCGTCAGAACTGAGAAAAAAGCAGGAAATGAAACAGATAAAAAAAGCAAGGGGGAGGCTGGGGGGGGAGGAATAAAAGAACAAAAGGGGTGGTCTATGGTAAGTAGTCCTGTTTGGAGACACCAGGGCAATCCTGGAGGGTTGGTAACCTTAGATTGTTGTGATTGTTTCTCTGCCGAAGTGTGATAAAGGGCAGTTAGAAAGATTAACTGTAATCGTCTGGCAGTGTTCTCTGACTATATATGCTGTGCCGATATACATCTCTTCACTTCACCTGACGAAGGAGCAGCAGCTCCGAAAGCTTGTGATTTCAAATAAAGCTGTTGGACTATAACCTGGTGTTGTGCGACTTCTCACTTTTGTCCACCCCAGTCCAACACCGGCATCTCCGCATCATGACCTTAGATGTATTCGTGCCCGTGCAGGATTTGACCCAATATCACTGAACAATCACACAGCCACTGGTAGCACGACTTGTATTTTATTCTTGTGTCAAAGTGAGGGGTCAGTACAACATTGGGCGGACACACACACACACTGAACGTCTCTGCTCACAGACTGGGACCCGAGGTGGGCAGTGGGGGGGGGTCCTGTCTGTCTCAGGACTGATCTCAATGTCTGTCTGCAACCGAGTGAAACCACATTGAAAAAAAGAAAGGGTTCGAGATCAAAGTTGAAAACGGCGACACCACAGTCAGTCTCTAGGACAGCCTGAGGGTTGAGGCTGCTTGCTTGGAGTTGGCGTGCAAGGCTCGCACTGCCTGGCCATACAATCCACGTTTCACCTTTGGTCTCACTCTGTAACCCACTGTTGGAGTGTCATGGAGAGTAACCCACTGTTGGAGTGTCATGGAGAGAGGCAGCTGTAGAAGGAAACAAATATCACAATGGGATTGAAAGATAAAACTCCCCCTCACTGTGGTTACGCAGACCCCACATACACACAGCTTCTAGAGAAAAAACACACACACACACACACACGTACTCACTCATAGACACACGTGCAGACACGTACATACACGCAGACACACACACGCGTGTACACACGTACATGCAGAAACACATACGCGCAGACACACATGTACAAGCTTGGTCAAAGAGCTAGGTTTTAAGGATCATCTTAAGAGGAGAACGAGGTAGAGAGGTTTAGGGAGGGAATTCCAGAGCTTAGGGCCATGGCAGCTGAAGGCACGGCCGCCAATGGTGGAGCGATTAAAATCAGGGCTGCTCAAGAGGCCAGAATTGGAGGAGCGCAGAGATCTCGGGGGAGGTGGGGGTGGTGGGGCTGGAGGAGGTTACAGAGATAGGGAGGGGTGAGGCCATGGAAGGGATTTGAAAACAAGGATGAGAATTTTAAAATCGAGTTGTACAGACACACAGACACCCATATGTACACACACGCAGACACACACACCTGTTCCACTTGACCTTTCTAACAGTGAGCAAGTTACACAGCAAAATATACACACACACACACACACACACAGACGTACACACGCAGATAAAAGCACAGACGCACATGCAGACGCGCACACACATACACACACAGACCACTTGACCGTTCTAACATGCAACCACACAAGGAGTGACACTGCCAACCTAATAATATCTAAAAGAGACACAAGCAGATCAGAAGGGGTTGGGGGGGCGGGGGGAAGGAAGCTGAATGCTTGCACATTGTAGTTATTACAGGAGACATCATTAGAATGACTTCACTGAATGGAGCGGTGGCCTTTCAAATCCTTGACCATCCAGTGTGACTCCACTGCCACCGCCAACCGCAGTTAGACGAGATCAATAGCATCCATTTTAGAAGAGAATCTCCAGTACAATGGATGGTGGAGGATGCCAAGATTAATGCTAACTGTCTGAATGTTGTTGAAGGCAAGACTCTCTCTCTTTAACCCGCTGGCTTGGGTAGGGTTTGAAAACCTACCCCGACTGGAGGGCTGCATCACAGCTCTGCCATCTCCTCCTGCTCCTCTGGTCCTGCCAGATACCTCGCCAGCTGCCTCAGGTAATTGAAGATCATCGTCCAGTTGGTGATGTACCAGATCTTATAGACAATCTCCAGCGAGAGGACCACCAACAGCAGCACCAGGAAGCAGAAGAAGACTCGGTCCGAATAGTATATGACTTTCTGTTTGAAGGTCAAGTTCTCGGGGGTGGGGTCGGGGTCGGGGGCAGGGCACGTGTCCATGGAGGTCTTGCTAAAGACCAACTCCTCATTGTCCTCGGACTCCTCCCAGACTGGCTCTTCCGCATTCTTTGTCTGTTCCATATTCCGCTGCTTGCCTCCGACGTGAGCTGCGATTCGGGATTTTCTCCAACTTGATGATGCAAAGTCCGCAATGGAATCCAACAGCAGCCTCTCGGCGCCCGGAGTCCCAGCTTCTGCTCAGACACAAGCAGATGGGCTTGGGCTTGGGATTGTGATGTCAGTTTTAAGTTCAGTCTGCTTGTCCATGAGTCAGCGCGTCTAAAGCCTGCTTAAACCACCTTTGCATTAGCTGGGATCATCCACAGCTGACAGCAGAAGCCCTTCCTGTTGAAGGCAGTGGGGATTGAAGCTGCACTGAGGACTGGCGGGCGGGCGTGGGGGGAAACCCTGAAATTCCTTGGCCTGTGAGGGTCGAACCTCTTCCGCTGGGACTCGGACACTTTTCCCCACACTTAAAATTCTCATCCTCGTGTCCAAATCCCTCCACGGCCTCGCCCCTCCCTATCTCTGTAACCACCTCCAGCCCCACAACCCTCCGAGATTTCCACACTTCTCCAATTCTGGCCTCTTGAGCATCCCCGGTTTTAATCGCTCCACCATTGGCGGCCGTGCCTTCAGCTGCCGGGGCCCCTAAGCTCTGGAATTCCCTCCCTAAACATCTCCACCTCTCTCTCCTCTTTTAAAACACTCCTTAAAACCTACCTACCTGTCCTAATCTCTCCTTGCATGGCTCGGTGTCAAATTTTGCCTGATGACGCTCCTGTGAAGAGCCTTGGGACATTTTACTACGTTAAAGGCGCTAAATGAAAGTTGTTGTTAAACGCCTACGTGGTTGGGGAGCAGGGAGGAAGTCGGACCTTCCTGAACCCCAACCTGTTAGGACATCACACAGGCAGGTGCGATTGGCAGGACAACGGGCTGGATTTTGAATGACCCATGGAGTCGGGTTTGGAGGTGTGTGGGGGGTTAAATTTGCGGGGTCGGGGGTCCCGACCCCATCCCGACTCCACGCAATTTTGACAAAATCAGTCGCGGGGTTCCCGACTCCGTCCCGCCTCCAAGAGGCGGGAGAGGCCATTAAAGCCCTTAACAAGCCGTAAATTGGCTCTGTTATGCTATTTTGAAACGCTTTAGCTAGTTTAACCCTTTTCCGACGTGAAGTACGCCTGATGTGAAACACTCCAGTGAAACCTGGTGGGAGCACAAGTGGATAGCTGACTATCAGCTGCAGGTCCACTATTACAACGGAGATGTGATGAAGGTAGTAGTAGTATTAGGTCTGAAAGTCGCCTCTGATGCTGCTGAATTGAATGTCTTCAGAGACTGCCTGGCCTTTGCTGTGAGAGGACTTGGATGCAAAAAAATTCTCTCTCTCTCTCTCCACAGTTTGCATCCAGGTCCACTCACAGCAAAAGCCAGGCAGGTCCTCTCTCACCAACATCCAGTCAGTCTCTGACCTGCAATACAGCAGCAATGATGACATCATCAGAGGCGACTTTCAGACTGAAACCACTAATTAGTTCATGGGTTCCCACATGCTGGAACTCAATTGCCCAATTAAGTGAAAATTGCACCATTCATCCACATTAATCTGGAGTCGGGGGGGGGGGGGGGAACACGAAATGCGGATGACACGACCCCAACCCGACCCCAAGACAAAATCAGCCCAATGTGTCCCCCACACCAGCTCCGCCTTTGCTGCATGAAGCAGGCGTACTTGTGCCCAAGTGGAATTGGAGGCAATCAAAAATAAAACCTCTGCTGAAGCATCCAGCGGCTGATATGTGTCACTCTGATATTCCTGGCCCCTCTGCGGGTCACAGCGCTACCTCTGAACTGTAGCTATTCCACTCGGGAGGCATCACAGCCGAAACCAATCTGTCCTCACCCGATATCCACAGAGACACACTGTCGGGAGTGGTGGGCAGGGGTTGTAGTTCATCCTGGCGGTGAAAACTCGCTCTCCCATGGCCAGGTCTCCAAGCAGGAGTGAGAATAGGTTTGCCAACCCTGCAGGATTGTCCTGGAGTCTCCAGGAATTAAAGATTAATCTCCTGGGCACTTCTGCAAGCAACCCTTTGCTACAGCAAAGGCTATGAGCCCCGACAACATCCCAGCTGTCATGCTGAAGACTTGTGCTCCAGAAATAGCTGCGCCTCTAGCCAAGCTGTTTCAGTACAGCTACAACACTGGCATCTATCCGACAATGTGGAAAACTGCCCAGGTATGTCCTGTCCACTAAAAGCAGGACAAATCCAACCCGGCCAATTACCGCCCCATCAGTCTACTCTCCATCATCAGCAAAGTGATGGAAGGTGTCATCGACAGTGCTATCAAGCGGCACTTACTCACCAATAACCTGCTCACTGATGCCCAGTTTGGGTTCCGCCAAGACCACTCGGCTCCCAACCTCATTACAGCTTTGGTCCAAACATGGACAAAGGAGCTGAATTCCAGAGGTGAGGTGAGAATGACTGCCCTTGACATCAAGGCAGCATTTGACCGAGTGTGGCATCAAGGAGCCCTAGTAAAACTCAAGTCAATGGGAATCGGGGGGAATACCTAGCACAAAGGAAGATGGTTGTGGTGGTTGAAGGTCAATCATCACAGCCCCAGGACATTGCCGCAGGAGTTCCTCAGGGCAGTGTCCTAGGCCCAACCATCTTCAGCTGCTTCGTCAATGACCTTCCCTCCAACATAAGGTCAGAAATGGGGATGTTCGCTGATGACTGCACAGTGTTCAGTGCCATTCACAACTCCTCAAGTGCCAGGCAATGACTATTTCCAACAGGTGAGAGTCTAAGAACATAAGAAATAAGAGCAGGAGTAGGCCATATGGCCCCTCAAGCCTGCTCCGCAATTCAATAAGATCATGGCTGATCATCGACCTCAACTCCACTTTCCCACCCGTTCTCCATATCCCTTGATTACCCGGGAGTCCAAAAATCTATCTATCTCAGCCTTGAATATACTTGATGCGGAGATGCTGGTGTTGGACTGGGGTGGACAAAAATGAGAAGTCGCACAACACCAGGTTATAGTCCAACAGTTTTATTTGAAATTACGAGCTTTCGGAGCTCTGCTCCTTCTTCAGGTACAGGTACCTGTACCTGAAGAAGGAGCAGAGCTCCGAAAGCTCGTAATTTCAAATAAAACTGTTGGACTATAACCTGGTGTTGTGCGACTTCTCATTTTTGAATATACTTAAAGACTCAGCATTCACAGCCCTCTGGGGCAGAGAATTCCAAAGATTCACAACCCTCTGAGTGAAGAAATTCCTCCTCATCTCAGTCTTAAATGGCCTACCCCTTATCCTGAGACTATGCCCCCTAGTTCTAGACACTCCAGCCAGGGGAAACAACCTCTCAGCATCTACCCTGTCATTCCCCTTCAGAATCTTGTATGTTTCAATGAGATCACCTCTCATTCTTCTACACTCCAGAGAGTATAGGCCCATTCTGCACAATCTCTTATCATAGGACAGCCCTCTCATCCCAGGAATCAATCTAGTGAACCTTCGTTGCACCGCCTCCAAGGCAAGTATATCCTTCCTTAGATAAGGAACCAAAACTGTGCACAGTACTCCAGGTGTGGTCTCACCAGGGCCCTGTACAATTGTAGCAAGACTTCCTTACTCTTATACTCTAACCCCCTTGCAATAAAGGCCAACATGCCATTTGCCTTCCTTATCGCTTGCTGTCCCTGCATGCCAGCTTTCTGTGTTTCTTGCACGAGGACACCCAAATCTCTCTGAACACCAACATTTGAAAGTTTCTCACCATTTAAAAAAGATTCTGTTTTTCTATTCTTCCTACCAAAGTGAATAACCTCACATTTCCTTACATTATACTCCATCTGCCACCTTACTGCCCACTCACTTAGTCTATATATATCCCTTTGCAGACTCTTTGTGTTCTCCTCACAGCTTACTGTCCCACCTAGCTTTGTATCATCAGCAAACTTGGATACATTACACTCGGTCCCTTCATCTAGGTCATTAATATAGATTGTAAATAGCTGAGGCCCCAACACTGATCCTTGCGGTACCCCACTAGTTACAGCCTGCCAACCTAATAAAGATCCGTTTATCCCTACTCTCTGTTTTCTGACCGTTAACCAATCCTCGAACCATGCTACTATATTACCCCCAACCCAATGAGCCCTAATCTTGTGTAATAACCTTTTATGTGGCACCTTATCGAATGCCTTTTGGAAATCAAAATATACTACATCCACTGATTCCCCTTTATCTACCCTGCTAGTTACATCCTGAAAAAAGGCTAATAAATTTGTCAAACATGATTTCCCTTTCATAAAACCATGTTGACTCTGCCTAATCATGTTATGATTTTCTAAGTGACTTGATACCACTTCCTTAACAATGGATTCCAGCAGTCCGCCCCATGGCATTCAATGGCATTACCATCGCCGAATCCCCCACCGTCAACATCCTGGGGTTCACCATTGACCAGAAACTTAACTGGACCAGCCACATAAATACTGTGGCAACAAGAGCAGGTCAGAGGCTAGGTATTCTGCGGTGAGTGTCTCACCTCCTGACTCCCCAAAGCCTTTCCACCATCTACAAGGCACAAGTAAGGAGTGTGATGGAATCTTTCATCGTCGCTGGGTCAAAATCCTGGAACTCCTTACCTAACAGCACTGTGGGAGTACCTTCACCACACGGACTGCAGCGGTTCAAGAAGGCGGCTCACCACCTCCGTCTCAAGGGCAATTAGGGATGGGCAATAAATGCTAACCTTGCCAGAGACGCCCACATCCCATAAAACGAATTTAAAAAAAAAAATTAAATTAGAAATTGTGAGGTGATGGCCGTGAAATTCCGTTCCCTACGGGTGAGTACGCGCTGTGTACTCACCCGTAGGGCCAACGGAAGTGCTGGTTTCGCGCATGCACTGCGCATGCGCTGGAAACCGGAACTTCTGTTCTCTTGAAGGAAGGGGTTCACAGGTCAACCACGTGCGCCGGAGAGGCAGCGCGTACGCATCGAATTTCCATTTTTTTCTCAGTTGCTGCAGTGCGGGTAAGTTCCTAGCAGCTGCGCGTGGAAAAAGCAGGCGCAAGGCCTGCTTTTAACAAGGTAAGAGGTGAAGAAAGTAAAACATTTTTTCCACAGGTTTATCATTTTAAAATACTTTAAAGAAAGGTAAGTTTATTTTTAGCCCCGTTAAAAACTTTAATTATTTTTTTCAAAAATTTAAATTTTTGTTTAAAGTAGTTAATTTATGTAATTTATAGTTATTTTTAAAATGTGATGTTTTTTAAAATTTATTTGAAGTTTTATTTAGGTTTTGGGGCCGATCTCTATTCATAGATTTGACAGGTCTTCCTGTCAAATCTATGAATGGAGATTCCCTGCTCCAATTGGCTCCCCATGGCCCACGTGATCCCAGGGACACTGTGAACTAGCTTCGCCCCTGGGATACGCGTGCCCTGCACACCGGCAGCTGGAGCAGGCACAGGAACAGAATTCTGCGCGGGCCCAGAGCAAAGTGGTAGCGTGGCCGAGTGGTGTAAGGCGCTGGATTAAGGCTTTAGTGTTTGCGGGGGGGGGGAGTGGGTTCGAATCACCCCGCTGTCAAGATTTGAAGATGCTCATTTTTATGGGCAACACGGTGGCATAGTGGTTAGCACTGGTACCTCACAGCGCCAGGGACCCGGGTTCGAATCTGGCCTCGGGTGACTGTCTGTGTGGAGTTTGCACATTCTCCCCGTGTCTGCGTGGGTTTCCTCCAGGGTGCTCCGGTTTCCTCCCACAGTCCAAAAATGTGCGGGTTAGGTTGATTTGGCTATGATAAATTGACCCTTAGTGTTAGGGGGGGATTAAATATGTGGGGTTACAGGGATAGGATGGGATATGTTAGGGGGAATTAAATACGTGGGGTTACGGGGATAGGGTGGGATATGTGTCTGTGCAGGCTCGATGGGGATTCTGTGTGAGAAAGCAGGGACAGTGTACTGGATTTGGATGATCAGCCATGATCGTATTGAATGGTGGAGCAGGCTCGATGGGCTGAATGGCCTACTCCTGCTCCTAGTTTCTATGTTTCTATAACAGTAGGCGCGCTTCTTAAGTGCAGGTCGGGGGCTTGCACCCGCGGGAAGCCTCCGACCGGAATTTCTGGGCCAATGCATTTGGGGAGAGCTAATAAATGGTAGAATACTGAGAAGTGTAGAGGAACAGAAGTGCATGTCCACAGTTTCCTAAAGGTAGCAGGACAGGTAGATAAGGTGGTTAAAGAAGGCATACGGGATACTTTCCTTTACTAGCCGAAGCATAGAATATAAGAGCAGGGAGGTTATGCTAGAAATGTATAAAACACTAGCTAGGACACAGCTAGAGTACTGTGTACAGTTCTGGTCACCACATTACAGGAAAGATGTGATTGCGCTAGAGAGGGTACAGAGGAGATTTACGAGGATATTGCCAGGACTGGAGAATTTTAGCTGTGAGGAAAGATTGGATAGGATGGGGTTGTTTTCTTTGGACAAGGAGAGGCTGAGGGGAGAGATGTTTAATTGAGGTGTATAAAATTATGAGGGGCCTAGCTAGAGTGGATAGGAAGGACCTATTTCCTTTAGCAGAGCGGTCAATGACCAGGGGGCATAGATTTAAAGTAATTGGTAGAAGGATTCGAGGGGAGTTGAGGAGAACTTTTTTCACCCAGATGGCGGTGGGGGGTCTGGAACTCACTGCCTGAAAGGGTGGTAGAGGCAGAAACCCTCATCACATTTAAAAAGTACTTGGATATGCACTTGAAGTGCCGTAACCTACAGGGAGTTTCAACACCAAGGAGTTTCGCTGGACAGGATAGTCAGTTGAATTTACACAAACACATGCCATTGTGTGGTTTGAGTGTTTGAGCCACTTCCTTGGTTAGCATATTCATAAAGTAAAAAAAAAGGTTGTGTCTGTGGTTCTTATGCTGTTTAATCCAGAGAGTGTATTCCAAATTCCTTTTAAAAGTCACGTCTTTCCTCATGTTAGGCTGGGATACGGAGTTTTGGTCAGTTTCCTATGTTTGGTCAATTTCACAAAACTGCCTTTACAATACAGCCGTTTGACCCTTTAATGTTGGTATCATTTAAGTTGAAGGCGTTCTTGCTGCAGGAACTGGCTACACCAGCACAGGGCTGTGTGTGCAGGGTTCAGTACACCGGCACAGGGCTGTGTGTGCAGGGTTCAGTACACCAGCACAGGGCTGTGTGCGCAGGGTTCAGTACACCAGCACAGGGCTGTGTGCGCAGGGTTCAGTACACCAGCACAGGGCTGTGTGCGCAGGGTTCAGTACACCAGCACAGGGCTGTGTGCAGTGGGCAGTCACTGGCTTATGAAAGTGCTGCTAATGACTGCGCTGATTTTGCAGACGCCCTGGAACGACTTCGTGCACCCCAGTTTGAAAGCCATTGGTTTGGAGACCGCTGTAGGCAGTGCTGGGTGTCACTAAAACGTCCAGGTGGGTGGGCTCAAACCTTGCAGGCACGGGGATGCGGTTATAAAATGCGGGGCTAGGGGGACTGAGATGTGGGGCTGGGACTGGAAATGAGTCATGGAGAGGGGACGCTGGGGAGGGGTGAACGGGGCTCGGATAGGGGCTGCGGGGACAGCTGAGGGGCTGCGGGGATACGCGCTGCTGGGATGACGAGCTGCTGGAACGGGTTGCTGGGACGCTGAGGGGATAAGTTGCTGGGACTGGGATTGGACAAGCTGCTGGGACGCGGAGGGGACGAGCTGCTGGGACGGGGAGGGGACGAGCTGCTGGGACGGGGAGGGGACGAGCTGCTGGGACGGGGAGGGGACGAGCTGCTGGGACGGGGAGGGGACGAGCTGCTGGGACGCGGAGGGGACGAGCTGCTGGGACGCGGAGGGGACGAGCTGCTGGGACGCGGAGGGGACGAGCTGCTGGGACGGGAGGGGACGAGCTGCTGGGACGCGGAGGGGACGAGCTGCTGGGACGCGGAGGGGACGAGCTGCTGGGACGCGGAGGGGACGAGCTGCTGGGACGCGGAGGGGACGAGCTGCTGGGACGCGGAGGGGACGAGCTGCTGGGACGCGGAGGGGACGAGCTGCTGGGACGCGGAGGGGACGAGCTGCTGGGACGCGGAGGGGACGAGCTGCTGGGACGCGGAGGGGACGAGCTGCTGGGACGCGGAGGGGATGAGCTGCTGGGACGCGGAGGGGATGAGCTGCTGGGCGCAGAGGGGATGAGCTGCTGGGATGCTGAGGAGACAAGCTGCTGGCACGGAGGGGATGAGCTGCTGGCACGCTGAGGGGACGAGTAGCTGCTGGGACGCTGTGGGGGCGAGCTGCTGGGACTCTGAGGGGACGAGTAGCTGAGAGGAGCTGCTGGGACGCTGTGGGGACGAGTGCTGGGACTCTGAGGGGACGAGTAGCTGAGAGGAGCTGCTGGGACGCTGTGGGGACGAGTTGCGGGGGAGGGGAGGAGCTGCTGGGACGGGGAGGGGGACGGGCCGAGAGGATGAGCTGCTGAACAGTCTCCTCTCTCCCTCCTCTTCTTCTTCTTCCTCCACTCTCTCTCTCTCTCATTCTCTCTCACTCACTCCCTCACCACCTCTCTCTTTCTCTTTCCCTCTCCCTCATTCTCTCTCCTCCTCTCAGAAAGCGCGGGCCGGAGCCGCTCCGGCTGCTTTGAAATCTGACAGTTGGGCCCGCGGCGCCGACCAATCGGATCACCGCGCCCGGCGCACGTGACGGGCCCGGCAGCCAATGGGGAGCCGGCGGCCCGGATTTTAAACGGCGCTGGCTAAGGGAGGACGGCAGTTTGTTGTTTCGTGGAGAGATTTAGTGGCGCCGCGGCTTGGTGAGTGAGTGACCGGCTTGTTCGGTACAGTATTACCGGGAGGAGGGGAGAACGCGGAGGAAAATCAAACCCGCGCGTAGCCTGAGGGGGCGAGAGTCTGCTGGTGCGCCTGGTAGCCGGGGCTCTGCTGGTGCGCCTGGTAGCCGGGGCTCTGCTGGTGCGCCTGGGAGCCGGGGCTCTGCTGGTGCGCCTGGTAGCCGGGGCTCTGCTGGTGCGCCTGGGAGCCGGGGCTCTGCTGGTGCGCCTGGGGCCGGGGCTCTGCTGGTGCGCCTGGGGCCGGGGCTCTGCTGGTGCGCCTGGTAGCCGGGGCTCTGCTGGTGCGCCTGGTAGCCGGGGCTCTGCTGGTGCGCCTGGGGCCGGGGCTCTGCTGGTGCGCCTGGGGCCGGGGCTCTGCTGGTGCGCCTGGGGCCGGGGCTCTGCTGGTGCGCCTGGGGGCGGGGCTCTGCTGGGGCGCCTGGGGGCGGGTGCCTACTGGGGCGTCGCGGGGCTCTGCTGGGGGCGGGGGGTCTGCTGGTGGGGCGGGGGTCCGCTGGGGCGGTGCGTGAGGGGCTGCTGGTGGGGCGGGGGGGCTGCTTGTGGGGCGGGGGGGCTGCTGGTGGGGCGGGGGTCCGCTGGGGCGGTGCGTGAGGGGCTGCTGGTGGGGCGGGGGTCCGCTGGGGCGGTGCGTGAGGGGCTGCTGGTGGGGCGGGGGGGCTGCTGGTGGGGCGGGGGTCCGCTGGGGCGGTGCGTGAGGGGCTGCTGGTGGGGCGGGGGCTGCTGCTGCGTTTGGGCGGGGGGCTGCTGGGGCGGTGCGCGAGCTGCTGCTGGTGTAGGGGGCGCGGTGAACTGGAATCAAAGATTGGCAGGCAAAATTAATGGAGCAATGGGCTGCTTTTGAAGAGGAAATAGTTCAGGTACAGTTGAAGTACATTCCCACATGGAATAAACGGGACAGTGGCAGCAGGGATACAGAATTGGCTAAGTGATAGGAAACAGTAGTGATGAATGGTTGGTTGTTTTTTGGACTAGAGGAAGATATACAGTGGTATTCCCCTGGGGTCGGTTCTAGGGCTACTGCTTTTCTTGATGTATATTAATGACTTGGATGTGGGTGTACAGGGCACAATTTCAAAAGTTGCCGATGAGACAAAACTTGGAAGTAATAGGAACAGTGAGGAGGAGAGCGTTAGACTTCACAAGGACATAGACAGGCTGGTGGAATGGGCGGATGCGTGGCAGATGTAATTTAATGCAGAAAAGTGTGAAGTGATACAATTTGGTAGAAAGAATGGGGAGCGGACCTATAAACTGACTGGTACAATCCTAAAGGGGGTGCATGAACAGAGAGACCTGGGGGTACGTGTGCACAAATCGTTGAAGGTGGCAGGGCAGGTTGAGAAAACAGTTAAAAAAGCTTAAGGGATCCTGGGCTTCATGAATAGAGGTATAGAGTACAAAAGTGTGGAAATTATGATGAACCTGTATAAAACACTAGTTCGGCCCCAACTGGAGCACTGTGTCTAATTCTGGGCACCACACTAAGAAGGATGTGAATCTTTAGAGAAGGTGCAGAAAAGATTTACGGGAATGGTTCCAGGGATGAGGGACTTCAGTTACGTGGATAGACTAGAGAAGCTGGGGTTGTTCTTGGAGCAGAGAAGATTGAGAGGAGATTTGATAGAGGTGTTCAAAATCATGAGGAGTCTAGACAGAGTAGATAGAGAGAAACTGTTCGCATTGGCAGAAAGGTCGAGAACCAGAGGGGACACATTTAAGGTGATTGGCAAAAGAACCAAAGGCGACATGAGGAAAATCATTTTTACGCAGCAAGTGGTTAAGATCAGGAATGTACTGCCTGAAAAGGGTGGTGGGGGCAGCCTCAATCACTGCTTTCAAAAGGGAGTTGGATAAGTATCTGAAGGAAAGAAATTTGCAGGGCTATGGGGAAAGGGCGGGGGAGTGGGACTAGCTGAAGTGCTGTTGCAGAGAGCCAGCACGGGCGCGACGAGCCAAAATGGCCCCCTTCTGTGCTGTAACCATTCTGTGGTCTGGGGGGTAGAGAGTCAGGGTGCGCTCGTATGTGGGAATGGACTGGGGGGGGGTAACTGGTCTGGGGCTTCCCCTGCCATTGCCCTGAACCCGTGTCTCTAGTTTCTCCTATCTTTCCCTCTTGCCTGTCTGAGCTCCCCATGAGACCTGCCTCCATTTTCATTAAACAACTATCTGACTGCAATGGTTCCCCTTCTCCTCGGGTACAGTCCCCCCTCCCTTTCAGAGCTGCCAACTTCACCTCCTGTAGAACCTGTCCGTGCAAACTACCACCCCATCTCCAGCCTTCCTTTCCTCTCCAGATCTTGATCTTGGAAGTATAGTGAACAGTGAGGAGGAGAGTGATAGACTTCAGGAAGACATAGACAGGCTGGTGAAATGGGCGGACACGTGGCAGATGAAATTTAATGCAGAAAAGTGTGAAGTGATACATTTTGGTAGAAAGAATGGGGAGCGGACCTATAAACTAAATGGTACAATGCTAAAGGGGTGCACGAACAGAGACACCTGGGGGTATGTGTGCACAAATTGTTGAAGGTGGCAGGGCAGGTTGAGAAAGCAGTTAAAAAGGCTTGCGGGATCCTGGGCTTCATAAATAGAGGTATAGAGTACAAAAGAAAGGAAGTTATGATGAACCTGTACAAAACACTGGTTTGGCCCCAACTGGCGTATTGTGTCCAGTTCTGGGCACCACACTTTAAGAAGGATGTGAATCTTTAGAGAAGGTGCAGAAAAGATTTACGAGAATGATTCCAGGAATGAGGGACTTCAGTTATGTGGATAGACTGGAGAAGCTGGGGTTGTTCTCCTTGGAGTAGAGAAGATTGAGGAGAGATTTGATAGGTGTTCAAAATCATGAGGGGTCTGGACAGAGTAGATAGAGAGAAACTGTTCCCATTGGCGGAAGGGTCGAGAACCAGAGGACACAGATTTAAGGTGATTGGCAAAAGAACCAAAGGCAACGTAAGAAAAAACTTTACGCAGCAAGTGGTTAGGATTTGGAATGCACTGCCTGAAAGGGTGGTGGAGGCAGATTCAATCATTGCTTTCAAAAGGGAGTTGGATAAGTATCTGCAGGAAAGAAATTTGCAGGGCTACGGGGAAAGGGCGGGGGAGTGGGACTAGCTGAAGTTCTGTTGCAGAGAGCCTGGCACGGGCTGAATGGCCTCCTCCTGTGTTGTAACTACTGTACTTCACTCAGAGGGTGGTAGGTCCATGGAATATGCTGCCCTAAAAAGCTGTAGAAGCTACATCATTACATAAATTTAAAACCGATATAGACAGTTTCCTAGAAGTAAAGGGAATTAAGGGTTATGGGGAGCGGGCAGGAATTTGGACATGAGTCTAGGTTCGGATCGGTCATGGCCCTGTGGGTAGCGTAGCGGGCCCAGGGGCCGTGTAGCCTGATCCTGCTCCTATTTCGTGTGTCCAATTCTGTTAGGTTCAGGAGATGGTTCTGTGATAGTAGATTGGCGGTTAGGATCAGATCAGCCATGATCTTATTGAATGGCGGAGCAGGCTCGAGGGGACAATTGGCCTACTCCTGCTCCTATTTCTTATGTTCTTATGAATGATTCTGTGACTGTGACTTCCCAAATTCACACCAGCAATTTAACAAACAGTTTCTGGATATTGGTTCATAACTCTTCACACCTTCAGCAGTCACTGCACAAGGTCCTATCCGCCAATAACATCAGCCCACACAACTGTGGTTAGATTGTAAAAAAAAATCCATACTTTGCATGGAAAGAGCAGTGCAGGAGTCTGATATCGGGAACACATTAGCAGCTGATGGTAATGTAAGCATTCGAAATAAGTCCTTTCCTCAAACAGGACCTGGAATGCCCACACTCCAAATCAATCATTTCTGGGTCCTTGGGAATCAGCTGGCTGGTGTACCAGACCCGCCCTCCATAGTTTACTGGGTGAAGGTTACCCTGAAACTGTGTTCTTGTTTTTTGGCAGTGCTTCCCTTTTAATGGATCGGAAGCTGAATGGGAACGAGGTCATGGCTGCAGGTGTAGAGAACATACCAGAGTTGCAGCAGCCCGCGATGAAGAAACGCAAAGCGACTGATGACGACACAGAGGTGAGTTGTACAGTAAGAGGCAAGAATCTGACTGTAATCCTCGGAAAACTGCAGGCCTTTACTGCAGCTGTGTATGTGTTTCGTGTAGTGAAGGGCCAACACTACTGATGGTACAAGACACCAGCAAGATTGAAAAGTGCGCAAGGAAACGGAGGTGACCCTGGGGTCGAAAGGAAGATGGAAGAAGACGAGTAGGGAATGATGTGCTGAGCGCCTCTCCACTGTGGAGATGAATGGAGGAAACGTGTAGAATAGCAATCTGAGTTTGGGCCGGAGAAGAGGAACGTGGCAGAATCAGAGCTGCGATGCCTGATGTTCAATCCCCTCCACAAGGGATATGGAGTAGATTATCTGAGCTGATCAGTATTAAACCAAAAAAATACCTTCCGGATATAACTCATTCCAATCAACATTGGATACCAGGAAGTAATGGGCTGTCTCCTAATCTTGGACTGTTAAATGTCTAAGCCCCTCTGCCTCCCTCATCTCCATTTGACCTTTGCTAAAACCCACCTCTTTGATCAAGGTTTTAGCCACCCATCCATTTATTTCTGATCACTCCTCCGTGCAGCGCTTTGGGACATTTGTCTACATTAAAGGTGCTATATAAATGCAAGTTGCTGTTTAAATGTGGTCTGTATTAACCCACTTGATGTGACCGGTTTGGGTCCTGGTTAAGGAATGTGTCCATGTTACTTGCGAATATTGAATTTGAAAGGGATGGAATGATGTAACGCAAGCTGTTTTTAAATTTATCTTGGTGTTGGCTTTGGTCTGGGCAAGTGAAAGCACTTGGAGGGTAGACCTCACTTGACAGTAGTCTGAAACTAAAAAATGTCAAGTAAACAGAAAACCACAATGCAACACTGCTGGCAATGTAAGGTATGAAGGAATGAACTACAGCTTCAGCTAATGCTCAAATGATCCTTCAGTTAAATCACTGCATGTTAAAAATCTGTGGCAAGAACACTGCAGGAGTGTGTGATGTGGGAAACTTGGACTCAACTGGAGATCATTCATGTCACTTGTGCAAATGCCATCATTGTTAGACGTGTGGTTACCATACAAGTACTTTTTTTTTCTGTACAAAAGGAACTCCATTTTTGCAGTGGTTCTGGTGCTCCTGAAAAGGCCGAGATATTCGATTTAGTTTCCAGACCTGTGGTCCCACCCTCGATAGTTTTATTGTAGCACACAGGTGCAGGTGACACTGAAACTGTTGCTCGCTTTTGACAGCGCTCCCCTTTAATGGATCGGAAGCTGAATATCGATGAGACCATGGTTAATGATGACAAGAACCCATCTCAGCGCCAGCGCTCACGTCTTCCACAGCCTTCACTGAAGAAAATGAAGCTGAGTGCAACGATGGATAATACAGATGTGAGTCCTTCCGAGTGACTGTATAATCCTTGGTGATAACCTGTGGGGGGGGGGGTCGAAGCCTAAAAACGCAAGTAGAATGACATTACAGGAAGTTTCAGAGGGGAGCCTCTGGAAAGAGTGAGTAGGATAGCCTGCATGGAAGTTGGGAGGAGCTGAGAACCAGTGGTGAATATGGAATGACTGAACTGTTGGTGTGAAGAAAGAAATCTCTCCCACTGAGATGTTGTAATCCACATCAGATACCAGGAAGCAATGGCTGTCTCCTAAACCTGGAGCGCTGACTGTTTAAAGGGCACACTTTGCTTTGTGGCTTGCTTCAATCTACTTGGTATTTAGTTCCTTGCAGCTATCTATTTGACACAATAATGTGGTTAATATCAGAGACCTTCCACTCATCCAATATGCTTTGTGTTGGTGGAAATTGCTGCAATCTGTGGCCAACGCGTCTTTCTTCCCAGCGTGTTCTACTAAGCAATGCACTCGCACAAAATCGGCCTTCATTTTTCCCTTTCAATGAGGTACGGGGTATTGATGGCAGCAATAAACCCTGAAATTTATTGGAGCAACTTTTCTCTACATTGTTGCTCCTGAAACCTGGTCTCTGCCACCACAGATTGTCTGTCTGACTAGCTGTAAATTGGTACCTCGGCCCACTTGATGGGTTTGGAGACCTAATGCTCAGCAAGCCAATCTTATCACCTAAGGGCAGAAAGAATTTGCCTTTTATGTAGCACTGAGGTGGTGGCCATCTTTCAGATAAGACGTTAAACAAAGACCCCCTCAAATTGATGTAAAAGATCCAACGGCACGATTCAGCGAGCAGTAGGGGAGCTCTTGGCGGATGGGACCTACCTGAGTAAACATGTTTTAAGATAAATTACCTCGTGCAAATCTGGCTTTTAAACTAAAACTGGTGGCTGGAATGTTCTTTCAAATCGGTTGCTCTTGCACTGTAGCTGGATGGTTTTGGGGCATGTATAACCTTATTTTTCTAGGCTTTGTGTTGCTCGTGCTGAGTGACAATAAAGCCAGTTAAAGTTTGTGTAAACTCCAGTGACAATGAGATGTATTTTTTAAACCCGGTTTAGCTGGCCATGGCTGTGAAGAAGTTTGGCAGCGGCAATGTTGCCTGTAACGCTGCATCCAATAACAAAATGATGTCAAACAGGTCGTTGATGGGGGCGAGGAGTCAGTGTGGAGGTATGTGATCTGTTTGCTTCAGATTTGGCAATCGCCGCAGCGTTTTTCATCCTTTTCGCGTTCCTTTTACAATCTAATTTAGTTGCATGCTGTTGGCCTACCAAGTCCTTGCTGGGACGAGATGCAGTGAAGCCCACTGGGTGCAGCTCAATAGTGCACAGTTTTCCCCCTTTGAACATTGTGCACATCAACGATGAGACTGGCATTGAACATTGCACATGTGCCAAGGAATGATGTTTTCCCTGGGCTCCCCAAAAATCACGGGCAATTCTGTTACAGAAAGGGCAAGTTAGTGTGTTAATGCTGGACCACATCACACGATTCACGGCTAGAATTCCCGAGCCAGCCTCTCTCCAAATTCCAACATTCACAATGCCACAGCCCACATGCTCGCCCACAAAGGCCCTCCCTCTCACCACCCAGTCTTCTCGGCTTCCAGCAAGTTGATTGTTTGTAAAATTGTCCGGCTTGCTTTAAAATCCTTCCATAGCCTCGCTCCAGCGTCCCTGCCACCAGTGATCTCCACCCTTGGCCCGGCTGGCCCTCCTGCTGTGTGGTCTCCGGCCGCCCTCCTCCCCTCCAGTTCTCTCTACTGGTGGTTGCTACACTCCTGTCTTCTGAGATTCCCTGCCTAGTTCCCACAACCTTGATGTCTCCCTCTTTCATAAACTTTTCTCTTCAACCCCATCCTAACCCTCGGTTTCCACTTTCCCCTCTTGCTCAACATTTCCTCTGTTTTTGAATCTATAACACTTCCTGAAAATGCTGCTTATAATGTGCTATCGGGAGAGGCTGGGAGCAGGGGAGAGGGGCTTAAAGGGCTGAGTGAAAGGATTTTTGTTGGATGGGGTGATGCAATGGCTTGCACACTCTCATCTGGGACATGTTTGAATCTGGCTTGGACTGATGGCATCAGTTCTGTCAAATGATTTTAGATAGATAGTCTCGACTCAGTAACCTGTTCCGGTCTACAGCAGAGAGTATTCTGGCAATAATTGACCATTTCATTTGGTGTAACCATGAGAATAGGTCATGGGGTGGGGAGCTGAAGTTGACGAGTGCAGCACAGGGTGCTTGTGTTGGCCTGGGGCACAGTGGATGAGCTTTGTCATTCAGTCATAATGGCACAGGAGGAGTCCATTTGGCCCATCGAGTCCGTGCCGGCTCTCTGCAGAGCAATCAAGTCAGTTCCCATTCCCCTGCTCTATCCCCGTAGCCCTGTAAGTTTATTTCCCTCAAGTGCCTATCCAGTCTCCCCTTGAAAACATTGAGTGTCTCCACTTCCACCACTTCCGTCAGCAGCGAGTTCGAGGTCCTCACCATTCGCTGCGTAAAAAAAGCTTTTCCTCACATCCCCCTGTATCTCTTGCCCAAAATCTTAAACTGTGTCCCCTAGTCCTTGTACCATCAACTAGTGGGAACAGCCTTTCCCTGTCTAGCTTATCCAAACCTGTCATAATCTTGTACACCTCTATCAAATCACCCCTCAACCTCCTTTGCTCTAATGAAAATAAAGCCAGCTTCTCCAACCTGTCCTTGTAGCTAAGATTCCCCCATCCCCAGAACCATTCTGGTAAATCTCCTCTGCACCCTCTCAAGGGGCCTTCACATCCTTCCTAAAGTGTGGTGACCAGAACTGGATGCAATACACCAGTTGTGGCCTGACCAGCGCTTTATAAAGGTTCAGCATAACTTCTCTACTTTTGTACTCAATACCGCTATTTATGAAGCCCATGATCCCATATGCTTTGTTAACCACTCTCTCAATATGTCCCACCACCTTCAGGGACCGATGCACATTAACTCCCAGGTCCCTCTGTCCCTGCACATTCTTTAAAACTGTTCCATTAAGTGTATATTGCCTCTCCCTGTTCCTTCTGCCAAAATGCATCACCTCACACTTCTCTCTTAAATTCCATCTGCCACTTGTCTGCCCATTCGGCTAGCGTTTCTATGTCCTGTTGCAGTCAATTGGTATCATCCTCACTGTTTGCCACCCCCAAGTTTGGTGTCGTCGGAAAATTTAGAAATTCTACAGGAAACTCTTTATTAACCGGCACCCAAATATCCGGAAATCTCTCTTAACCGGCAAAATTCTTGAGTAGGTAACCGGGGTTTTCCTTCATCTCTCGTTTAAAATTAACTTTAAAAAACACCCCGAGGCGTTTGCCTTGTATCGGAGCGTGTAGATTGGGAGGGGAATGTGCAGCCCGGGTAGGCAGCGGACACGACAGTGTATTCCAATATCCAGGTCATTTACATATATCAAAAAAAGCAGTGGCCCCAACACTGACCCTTGGGGAACACCACTGTCTACCATCCTCCAGTCTGAAAACAGCCATTTACCACAACTCACTGTTTTCTGTCCTTAAGCCAACTCCTTATTCAAGCTATTCCATGAGCCTCAATTTTGGTAACCAGCCTCCTATCTGCACCACCCAATGAGCGCACAGCCACTTCTGTGTCTTGTCCAGGCTGCTAACCCAGTTCCTATGTGTTGCTGTAGGGCAGCACTGACCCATGGTGCCCAACAAAAGGCCCCATTTACTTGTGCACAGCCCCTGGGGGTAGTCGTGCTACTTTGAAAAGTGAATTCCTTATCCAAGCTGCCACTGACCCACCTATTACATGAGCCTCAATTTTGCTAACCAGCCTTCTATGTGGTACTTTGTCAAACGCCTTCCGTAAATCCATGTAGACAACATCCATTGCATTCGCTTCATCGATCCTCCCTGTTACTTCATCAAAAAATTCAATTAGATTAGTCAAACATGATCTGCCTTTTACAAATAGGTGTTGTCTCTCCTTTAATTTACTTAAAACTCTCCAAGTGCATGTTCATTTTTTCCTTGATTATTGTTTCTAAAACTTTTCCCACCACTGATGTTAAACTGACCGGCCTGTAGTTACTAGGATTGTCCTTGTACCCTTTCTTGAACAATGGTGTCACATTTGCCACTTTCCAATCCTTAGGCACCTCTCCCGCATCTAGGGAAGATTGGAAAATTATGGCAAGCCCTTCCGCTATCTCCGGAGTGGTTGCTTAAAGTTAACATAACTGCAGGCATCACCCTGACTTGATCACACGCTTACAACGTGTGTTCCTGTGAACCATCTCTACTGGGCTTTCTAGTTCCACAATAAATGGATGAATCTCTGTAGGGCTCTGCTTTCTAAACTGCACCATGTCCTCTTCCACAGTGAGACTGGCGAAAACCGTTAACGGGGTAGGGACTCGCAGTCGAGCTGTGAACTCTGCCGCCACTGTAGCTGGAGGTAAGTGCGTGCGTTAATTGCTTCCGGCTGTCCCACTGGGGAAGATGGGAATAATCTGTTTAAACCAGAGGACATGGAATCAAATCTCCAATGCAACTAAAAGGGTTTTAAAACAATCTTCTTTCATCTGTTCAAACAGCAGGCTGGTAATGAGCCTTTCTGACTTGTGTGGGGGAACTTGTTCACTGGGTCACTCTACAGACCTGATGCATGCTTTTCCTACCAGGGAACCGTTCATTCCTCTTCAATGCTCTTCATTTTCTTAGTTGTAGTGAAGAAGTCGGCAGTTTTCAAGCCAGCAACAGCAGTGGCTGCAACAGCAGTGGCTGCACCTTCCTCCGTCCAGACAGCAGGTAAAGTACTGTGTCTAATGCTCTCAATACAGGGATTTAACCTGAAAATAGACTGACCTCTCGGGCGGAGCACGCCTCCTAATGTTGTTCAAAAGCATATTTAGAGACAATTAATGTTGAACTAATATTTTAACTCTAATCATCATTGGTGCTGTCCTAAGGAAGTGTTGGGATGGGGGGGACAATCTTCACTACAGCCTGCTTATAACGGACATGTATTCTAAATCCCTGCAGGCGTCTGCCGATCTAGTCGGTTTGCGTCCATCTATTCAATTCAATAGAGCATGTTTTAACATGATGAAGGGCACTGTTGCCCAGTGCTGTGGGTTATGTTTCATGGCCCATGAACCTCAGCACTGCATTACTGCAAGCCATTTGTGTCTAAAGGCACTTTTTTTTAATATACCAGCAAATTGTTTTAAAGTAACATTTTTGTAAACTTGCTTTGTTTTGTAGCTGCAAGCATAGTTCACAAACACACTTTTATTGCCGATAAGAGTTGCATTTTTAAAAAGCGGCGAACCCATTTTGTGCTCCTCTTCACAGCTGCCTCCAAGAAGCGCCCGGCTTGGGATTTGAAAGGGCAACTTGGTGATGTGAAGGTGCAGCTGGGGAACATGAAGTCTCAGTTGTCGGAGCGCACTGGCAGGCTACAGGTCTCGGAGCAGCAGAGCAGGCAGCTGAAGGAGAGTATGGAACTGAGGGGCAAACAGTTGGCTGCTGCTGACTCGCAGATCAAAGAACTGCAAAGCAACCTACAGTTAGTATTGTATTGCATCGTTAGACTGCTTGCATCAGTAATAAATAGCAGGAATTAAACCAGGGCTTGCTGTGTTGGGCCTGCAGCAGCAACACTTGTAAAAACAAAATTCCCTGCGTAGCTCACCACATGGTTTCACTGCAGCTTTTTAAAATACTTGTCCATGTTAGTTACCCATGACTCTCTCGCACAATTGATACTCTTCCTTACCCTCGACACACTCCCACCTTTGACACTCTTCCTAACGTAACTGGCCAGTTTTGTGCCAGCCCACTCTGATTTGAGGAAGGGAGGTGGTGGGGGGGGGGGAATGCTGCTGTCAACTATCATTACATTAGGACTGGCAGACTGGTCAGTGAGTGGACAAATGAAACCCGGTCAGAGTAATCACAGTACAAATATATAAAACTGGCAGATTCTGGGAATAAACAGCGGGTCAGTCAGAATGTGTAGCGAAAGGCAGGTAATGGTTCAGGTGTGTGCCCGTAATGTCGAAAGCTGCCTTTTCACTTCAGATGCTGGCTGGCTTGTGTGCTTCTAATACAGAGAATCCTGCATCTTTCTAATTAGCCCAGTTGAAA
The DNA here is from genome assembly GCA_030390025.1 of Squalus acanthias. Lineage (NCBI taxonomy): Eukaryota > Metazoa > Chordata > Chondrichthyes > Squaliformes > Squalidae > Squalus > Squalus acanthias. The sequence continues at coordinate 239,569 of JASTWF010000633.1, read as the reverse complement.
TGGTTAAATTCAGTACTTCCTCCTGTAATTGGTGTTGAGATCAGGTTCAGTTTACTTAGCCAGTCAGCATCTGTAATATGATGGCCTCGTCCCTCCCCGTCTCTGTAACCTCCTCCAGCCCCACAACCCTCCCTGTCTCTGTAACCTCCTCCAGCCCCACAACCCTCCCTGTCTCTAACCTCCTCCAGCCCCACAACCCTCCCTATCTCTCTAACCTCCAGCCCTACAACCCTCCCTATCTCTCTAACCTCCAGCCCTACAACCCTCCCTGTCTCTGTAACCTCCTCCAGCCCCACAACCCTCCCTATCTCTGTAACCTCCTCCAGCCCCACAACCCTCCCTATCTCTCTAACCTACAACCCTGAGATATCTGTGCTCCTCCAATTCTAGCTTCTTGCGCATCCCTGGTTTCAATCGCTCCACCATTGGTGCTGTTCCTTCAGCTGCCTAGGTCCTAAGCTCTGGAATTCCCTCCCTAAACCCCTCTATCCTCTTAGGTTTTTAAGGAGCATCTTATCTCTGACCAAGCTTTTGGCCACCTGTCCCTAATATCTCCTGGAACCTTCTGTCTGATAACGCTCTTGCGAAGCGCTTTTTGGATGTTTGCTACGTTAAAGGTGCTATATAAATAAAGGTTGTGGTGTGTGTCCACTCCCGTCCCAGCTCAGGAACCCTGACTCTGTTCACCACTTCTGTTTAGGGCAATGGAGTTGTTGCTGAGGAACACACAAGTGGAGCTGGACAAGTGCCGAGGCGAGAGTGCTGTCATGCAGGGAGTGTTGCAGGTGCGTGGAACGGAAATAGAACGCTTAACTGCTGATGTTGAAGAAATGAGGACCAGCAATCTGATTCTCTCTGCTGTGGCTGAGGAAACAAAGGTACAATGTTCCCTCTAAAAAATGTTTTCCGTGCGTGGTCCCTTTAAGTGGCTGCGCATCCAGTTCAAATTTTCGCACGGTTTCTCCCATTTAAAAGCCGGTAAACGGCCTGCGCGGGACCTCCAGACCGCCGCGCAGCTTAGCGGTAGCGTTACATTTCTGGATGTTTTGATTGCCACCCCCTCCCCACAAAGGCTTTAAAGCATGCCTTAACTTAAAGGGGTTAGATTCACCAGCCCACAGGTGTATATCAGGCTAAAGAGGAGATGAATCAACCAGCGGGTCAGTGATCCAAACTAGTTCCAGCTCAGCTGTGAGGGTCCACTGTTTCACTATCACAGCCTCCCACTTGGGCACTGGTCACCTGTGAAAGGTACCAGGGAGGCACTGCACTGCCACACCTGAAACTGCCCCCAGAAGGACTTGCCTTTTCACATGAGGATACCTGGAGACGATAATGTAGCATTGGAGGGAGAGGGTACCCATAAGATCAAGTGTCCAGTGGTACAATGTTGACTAATAACTCTTGAGGTCTGTGTTAAGAACTCCCATGGTGGTTCAGCACTGCAGAGGGATCGGAGATGTGTGAGGTGAGTTATTTCTGGAATTTATTTTCAGGGGTCACTGAGTAGGCTTTGGAGACTGAATTAGAATTGGCAGCTTTATGTGCCATGGATTTGGTTAGTGTTATCTTTAATCCTAATCTTGGATGACAACCTAGGAGGGGCATACCATTGCAGTTCAGTGGATGATCCAGACTGACCAACTAAGTTGATTCTGCACCCTGTTACTGGGGCAAATGTTTTAGTTAGTTGTGTACCATGTTTACTAACGTGTCCCTTTCAGATGGTGTCTAAAATAATAGGTGCTGACTGGCCACGTTTCCATTCTTTGTCCAGAACAAGCTGACGTTGAACGAGCAGGAGCTCGTGCGAAAGGCTGCGTGCATCGAGGAGCAGCAGACAACGATCGCGTCGCTGCGAGATGTGGTCGTGGATCGGGAGGAAAGGCTGCACTGTACAGAACAAGAGAGGCGCAAACTACACAACACTGTGCAAGAACTCAAGGTACACGAGGCCCGAGGCAGCCAGTGCCATTGCCAGGAACCTGTGCTGGCCACCTTTCTGTTCTCCCAATACTGGGCGTGTTGGACATGGGTAAATTAGAGACTTGCTGACCGCCGAAGTGGGAGTGTTGCAAATGGGAAGAACGTGGAGTTACAGGAGGACAGATGGAGTGGATAGTATGTGGCAAATACAGTTCAGTGTAAGGGCAGGGAGGAGAACAAAATGGATATACACCTGGTCTAGGGGATGGGATTGAATACAAAAAGCATGAGGTAATATGTCTGTACAAGACATTGGTTGGATTGCAGTCACAATACTGTACAGTTGTGAGGCGCACCACTATAGAAAGTAATGGTAAGGTAGAGTTAGATTCACCAGATACCAGGGAAGAGACTATAGTCAGGACCTGGAGCTGAGGTTAAGGTATCTACTGGAATTGTGTGTGCCTTTTTAATTAGAAGGTTGAGAGTTTAAGCCCACTTCAGGACTTCAGCCCATAATCTAAGCAGTACTGCATTGTAGGATGAGATGTTAAACCAAAGTCCTGCCCTCCTGTGTGGGGGTTGGGGGAGGAAGAGAGAACGGGACAAAACAAATCTTGCAACTCTTTTGCAGAGGAGCTGGGATTCAGTTCTCCTGACCAACATTGCTGAAACAGGTTAACTACTCCTTGATCTCATTGTTATAACAGTGGCTACACTCAGTCGTTCTTTGGCTGACTTGCTTTGGGACATCCCAAGGACATGACAGGCAAGTTCCTAACGGGGCTTGATTTAGTAGGTCAATGAATTGGTAACGAGGCACAAACGTTGGGGTTAGTACTAAAGGAATTCAAAGGACTGAACAACACTTGAGTTAAACAGGAAGAAAGTAGGGAGGGGTACAGGGATTGGAGCAGACTCCAATGGTTACCTTGAACAGTCAACCTCGGGTACTTGCCTAAATGGCTGTTGAAGAAGGCAGGCTAATTAACTCTGGGGCATCAATCCGGTCACAATACACCATAGGCAAGTGCTTCCACCAGCGGTCACTACATAGCAATGAGTAAAACATGGTCTGTCTTTCTCAGTCCTCCCAAACCACAGGCCAACTTACTGCAGCCAAAGTAAAATAGACTAACAGAGCCCAGAATGTGGATTGAAGCTGGGGCCTTGCTGGTCTGAACGGCTCAGCTGGTCACTCGCTCGGCCATGAAGAGCGTTCTCCTTCGCTCGTAGCTCTGTCTTCACAAGCAGTAGATGATCGGAGGAATTCTTTCTCTTTGCCCCATATCTAACCAACAATTTTCCCTCTGCTGTGTTTCTTTGCAGGGTAACATCCGCGTGATCTGCCGTATGCGGCCGGTTCTGGACTCTGAGAAGGAAGATGGCAGTGAACTTGAGCATGTTCAGTTCTTGCCCAATGATGAGAAGGTGATCACCTTGACTAAAATGGAAGAGGTAAGATTGTCCTGTGGAGACCTGTGCTGTGTATCTGATCCTTCAAACTGGTAACCAGCAATACGCAGGCCCCCAACATCAACTGCAGCAATGCTACTGACTGTTCGATTCGGGCACAGGACAGGGGCGTTCTATTCTTCCCGCAAAGCAGGAAACGAAAGGGTTGCCCAATTGACTTTACAGGGACTGTGAAATGGTGTTGCAGCACTGCCCACTTACTCGAGTGTCTGGCTGACACCACTGTCGGCCAATGAGTTGGAGGCAGGCTGCCCACTCTGCTTGCTTTCTGCTTCCAATGTTTACTGGATGGAGTCATTGTGTGGCAGTGGGAATTATTTCAGAAGTGAAATCCTGCAGAGTAGGGATGTTGATCCATTGAAGTTCTAACACTGCTTCTCCCTGGGCTCTATACCAGCTCAGTACGAAGTCTTGAATATCTAGTTCCTTTGCTTGTTTACAAACGTAACTTTTTCTCCCCCCTCTGTCCCTGGCTACAGTCTCACATCGGCCGCGATCGGAAAGGAGAGGTGAAATACGACTTCAGTTTTGACCGTGTTTTCCAGCCAATGGCAAGTCAGAAAGATGTATTTGAAGATATCTCCCAGCTAGTCCAGGTAATGGGGGTAGGGTGGTCTGGGTAATGATGGGGGTGGTGGGAGGACGGTCTGGGTAATGAGATGGTGATTGGATGGTTTAAATAGTATTGTATAGGAGGCTTCCTCAGTTCTGAGTATGCAGGTGGTTTCACTAAAGATTGCTGATAAACTACTCACTGCCTCAATCTTTCTGGGTGGAATGATCCTTTTAGATGTGTGTTTATACTGGAACAAGGTTTGTTGCCTAATTGGTATGAAACTTTAACTCTTGTATTCAGTTATTTAATGCAAGCATTATTAGTGGACGTGGGAACCTTTCCATCCACGCTATTAGTATTAACAAGAGCAGGAGGAGGCCATTCAGCCCCTTGAGCCTGTTCCGCCATTCAATTAGATCATGGCTGTTGTACTTCAACCCTGTTTACCTGCCTTTGCCCTGTATCCCTGGATTCCCTTATGAATAAAAATCTGTCAATCTCCGGTCTTGACCGGTTCAATTGTCCCCAGCATCCACAGCCTTTTCGGGGAGAGACTTCCAGGTTTCCACTACCATTTGTGTGAAGAAGTGCTTAAAGATTTCACTCTTAAATAGCCGAGCTCTAATTTTAAGACTCTGGCATCTTTTTATCGTATTAAACATGCTCAGGCTGGTAAAAGCATCAATTTGTGTACTAAACTGTACAGAATGTGAAGGCACTCACTAATGGATGGTGCCCATTGCACCTCTGGATCTGTATCCAATCAGTTGGTGCTTTAGAGAAGGACAGGGCAGAAAATGGAGGTAATGGGGTTACATAAGATTATATACATAGGATATGCAGCCCAGAAACAGGCCATTCGGCCTAACCAGTCCATGCCGGCGTTTATGCTCCACTCGAGCCTCCTCCTGTCTTTCCTAATCTAAATCTATCAGCATAACCCTCTATTCCCTTCTCCCTCATGCTTGTCTAGCCTCCCCTTAAATGCATCGATACCATTTGCTTCAACCACTCCGTGGTACCAAGTTCCACATTCTCACTCTTTGGGTAAAGAAGTTTCTTCTGCATTCCCTATTGGATTTCTTGGTGACTATCTTATATTGATGGCCTCTAGTTTTGCTCTTCCCCACACGTGTAAACATTCTCTCTCTATCCACTCCATCAAAATTTTTCATAATTTTAAAGGTCTCCCCTCAGCCTTTTTTTTTCCCCAAGAGAAGAGAGACCCAGCCTGTTCATCCTGATATGTATACCCTCGCATTTCTAGTATTGTCCTTGTAAATCTTCTCTGCACCCTCTTCAGTGCCTCTATATCCTTTTATTAATATGGCGACCAGAACTGTACGCAGTACTCTGTGGTCTAACCAAGGTTCGATACAGGTTTAGCATAACTTCCCTACTTTTCAATTCTATCCCTCTAGAAATAAACCCTAGCGCTTGGTTTGCTTTTTTTATGGCCTTTCTAACCTATGTCGCAACTTTTAGTGATTTGTGTATTTGTACTCCGAGGTCCCTTTGTTCCTCTACCACACCTAGACTCACACCCTCTAAGTGATAAGTGACCTCCCTAATCTTCCTACCAAAATGTAATACCTCGCATTTATCTGTGTTGAATTTCATTTGCCAATTATATGCCCATTCTGCAAGTTTATTAATGTCCTCCTATAACTTGTTGTAGTCCTCCTCAGTATTGACTCCCCCCCCCCCCCCCCAAATTTGGTGTCATCTGCAAATTTAGAAATTGTGTTTTTGATTCCCAAGTTTAAATTGTTAATGTAAATTGTGAACAGCACTGATCCTTGTGGGACACAAGGGGTGGGGGCAGGTGGTAAGTAGTGCAACTGTTTTGGGATCTTGAAGGGTCCCAAGGCTCTGACCAGAGTCATGTGCCCAAAGTGACGATGCAGGCAGTCTGAATCGAGGGGGTTATGCGACGTGGAGTAACTCTGCCTGTCTTTCGTCCCCTCTTTCCAGTCTGCCTTGGATGGATACAACGTGTGCATTTTTGCTTATGGACAAACAGGCAGTGGGAAGACCTTTACTATGGAAGGACCCGATGACTTGACATCAAAGACCATGGGGATGATTCCGCGAGCCGTTGATCAGATCTTCTTAACTGCACAGCAACTGAAGGCCATGGGATGGACAGTGAGTTACTGCAGGAAGTGGTATACGTCACACTGCACCCGCTCTCCTGTAGGCACTGACGCAAACTTAGATTTTAGATACCCGCTGTCCTCTGGTACTTCACCCGAGCGGTTCTTTGTACTGTGGCTTTAGCAGCTGAATATCACATCTTTCTTCTTTGCTCCAGTCCAGAGCTGCAGAGCCCAGTCATAGCATCTGTACTATTGGCCAACTCGCCAGTATTCGGGCTTTGAATTTCAGATCTAGCCTATGTGGCTGATTTCTTTGCAATATTGAAGTTGTAGAAGAAAGAACTTGCATTTCTATAGCGCCTTTCACGACCTCTAGATGTCTCAAAAGCACTTCACAGCCAATGAAGTACTTTTGAAGTGCAGTCACTGTAATGTAGAAAAGTTCTTTGAATTTGTATGGCACTGTGCCTAAGACATGGGGAGGGATACTAGGAGGAGGAGGAGGTCATTCGGCCCATTGTGTCTGCACCGGCTGAAAGAGCTATCCAGCCTAATCCCACTTTCCAGCTCTTGGTCCGTAGCCCTGTCGGTTACAGCACTTCAAGTGAATATCCAAGTACTTTTTAAATGCAGTGAGAGTTTCTGCCTCCACCACCCTTTCAGGCAGTGAGTTCCAGACCCCCACACCACTCTGGGTTTAAAAAAAAGTTCTCCAACGCCCCTCTAATCCTTCTACCAATTACTTGTATTTCAATAATGGAAAGTGCTTTAAAAGTACAGAAAACATGGCTTGGGGTTTCATGGTTCTACTTCACAAAGCATAACCTGGTGCCACCAGACTTTGATTCAACAGTGCAAAAGTTGATAGTGTGGCTTTTTATTCGTGCTCTTACTTTCTGTCCAGCCAAGTACTTGAATGTTAATTGCTTTGAGTCAGTTAATGCCATCGGCTGTCTTGCAATAATCCGCGTTGAGCACTTTTTGCATCTGTTTCAGTATAAATTCACTGCCAGCTTTTTGGAGATCTACAATGAGACACTTCGTGACCTGCTTGTGACAAAACCAGAGAAAAATGTCGAGTACGAGATCAAACGGCTCAGCACTAAAAGTGAACAGCTGTACGTAACGAACCTCCAATACCGCTCCGTCACCACAGAGGAGGAGGTGGGTAACGTTTGTGTACTTGTGTTTACGACTCAAACTGTTCATGAGTGAAAGGACTGCTTGCTTGATTGTTAATACAGTTCCATACCAGTGAGGAGAGCTGGGACTGCTCACTGTTTCCTTGGGGGCCGGGTAATCAGTTTGACGTTTCTTTGTTGTGAACAGAAATATAATTTCTTTACCATGAAACTGAGCAGGGCTTGTTGTGCTCTGTGCCCACGTCTGGCAGGTTAGCACCACTTTTATTCTTCAACTTTTACACTTGGATTGCTCCTGGTTCAATAACCACTCGCCATCAATTGAAAGTAGATGGCGTTGGGTCACAGATCAGCCCTGATCTCATTGAATGGCGGAGCAGTCTCGAGGGGCTGAATGGCCTCCTCCTGCTCCTATGTTCCACTGGTCCTTTGGTGCCTCTATTAAATCGCCGTCGGTTCGATTTACAGAACTCCAATTGGAATTGCTGTGTTTAGCATCTTCAGTTTTGGGAGAGAGATTTGAGATGGGAAGGGATTTGGATGAGTAAATGCTCGGATCAATTGAGTTGCCTGGCTTACACGGATTGGCAGTTGAGTGTGGTTTCTCTGTTTCTGTCCTCCCCGCGCAGGTTCACAATTTGATTGCTATCGCGAAAGCCAATCGATCGGTGGCGAGAACGGCAGCGAATGATCGTTCCTCACGGAGCCACAGTGTCTTCCAGCTGAAGATTGAAGGGAGTAACCCCACCCGTGATCTGCAGTACACATGTGAGTATCTGTCCCAATGTTTACCTTCTCTAGTGATGGGCTTGTCTGTAGAACTGAAGCAGTGGGTTAACACTGCCTGCTGCCCCTCTTTACACTGGAATTATACAATCTACAAGGGGAATTATACAATCTACAAGGGGTTCTATCTGCACCACCCAATGAGCGCACAGCCACTTCTGTCTCGTCCAGGCTGCTAACGCAGTTCCTGTGTGTTGCTGTAGGGCAGCACTGACCCATGGTGCCCAACAAAAGGCCCCATTTACTTGTGCACAGCCCCTGGGGGTAGCCGTGCTACTTTGAAAAGATAAATCGGACTTCTCACTGACTTCCCATCGCTGTGAGACTCTAAGCTGACACTAGGTGTGTAACCTGAATGAACTGGCAGAATCCCTGCTGTCCGTTGCAACAAGAGCATGAGGCAAATAATGGGAGAGTAGTGCACTTTGCATTTCAGACAGCCCTTCCCCCAGATTCAGTGTCGTGTAACCAGATGCTGCAGCAGCTCCCTCTAGTTCGTCCCAACAATATGGCACCGTCCCAACAATATGGCACCACCCCGACTGTGCCCCAATGTGACATTTTCCAATTCCCACGTCGGCCGTCCTGCTGGATCTCAGATTAGCGTGAGACTGTAACTGCCAGTCACCCTGCGTAGGAAGGAGGCTTTCATCCCTTCAGTCTGCTAGATTTGAACCGGAGCCAGTAGCTCGTCCCTCCCTACTCTGATCGTGTGCGTAAAGGGACAGGTAGCTGCAGCTTGTCGATGTTGGCCTGCTTGTAGCTGCCCACTCCCACTGCTACACAATGGCCAGACGCTCCCTCGAACCCCCTCCCTCCGCAGTTCCACCTGATCCCCCTCCCTACTTTCCAGCGTCTCCTAAAGATCCTGCTCCTTCCCTTTCTCCCTCTGCCCCGGAAACCATTCTCTCCCACGCCTCTTGACTTGGTTTGAAAAATGGCACTGTACTTTCAAAAATGCTGTAATGACATTTGCTGTCCAAAAGAATGACTACTACCTTCTCCATGAGGCATTTGGTTATTAATGCGTTTACTACCAAGATCGTGGCATTTTGTGTTGCTGTCAAACATGGAACATGGTCCCTGTCAACCTTTCCGATTCGAGACCTGCCTCCTCCAGCAGGTTTTAATGTTTTCAGCCCTGTGCGCTAACCTTGCTTTTTGCTAATGCTCATGTTGTTTTTCCCCAATGGGTTCAGCGACCCTGAGTCTGGTGGACCTGGCAGGCAGTGAGCGCCTGGATAAATCGCACTCGAAGGGTGATCGTCTGCGGGAGGCTCAGGCAATTCAACACCAGCCTTTCCTGCCTTGGGCATGTAATCATGTCACTGTCGAAAAAGGTAAGATGCAGTATAGGCGGTTAAAGCCTTTGGGAACGGGACTGGTTCGGCTCCATACCTCTTTTACACCCTATCCAATTTTTACACTCTATATACATCAGGTTAAAATAGAAGCTGTTTCTGTTCCTTGCTCTTTCTCCCCATGCGCCCTCTCAGTCTCACCGGAGATCTTGAGCGTTCCATTTGTACCCCGCCCACCAATAGCTTGAGTAAAAACAGAAAATGCTGGAAATACTCGGCAGGTCAGGCAGCATCTGTAGAGAGAAACCATTAACGTTTCAGGTCGATGACCCTTCGTCAAAACTGGAAAAAGTTGGAGATGGAACAGGTTTTTAAGCAAGTGTAGGGGCCGAGAGGAAAGAACAAAAGGGAAGGTCTGATAGGATGGAAGGCAGGAGAGATTAAGAGACAAAAGGGATGATGGTGCAAGGCAAAGCGGTCACCCAATCTGCGTTTGGTCTCCCTGTTTGGAGACCGCATTGTGAGCAGTGAATACAGTATACTAAATTGCAAGAAGTACTAGTAATTCGCTGTTCCTCCTGGAAGGAGTGTTTGGGGCCCTGGAGAGTGGGAAGGGAGGAGATAAAAGGGCAGGTGTTGCATCTCCTGCGCTTGCACGGGAAGGTGCCGGTGTTGGGGGCGATAGAGCAGTGGACCAGGGTGTCGCGGAGGGAGCGGTCCCTTCGGAATGCTGAAAGGGGAGGGGAGGGGAAGATGTGTTTCGTGGTGAGATCACGCTGGAGATGGCGGAGGATGATCTGTTGAATGTGGAGGCTGGTGGGTGAAAGGTGAGGACAAGGGGAACCCTATCATGGTTCCAATGAAGCTCAACGTAAGCTCGAGGAACAGCACCTCATCTTTCGATTAGGCACTTTACAGCCTTCTGGACTCAACATTGAGTTCAACACTTTCAGACCATAACCTCTGCCCCTATCATTTTTTTCTCTCACACGGCAGCTGTTGATCATCCTGCCATTCATCTAGAGTCATCTTTTGTTTCTTAACTTGTCCCATTACATCTCCTTTTGACTTGCACCATCATCCCTTTTGTCTCTTAATCTCTCCTGCCTTCCATCCTATCACAGACCTTCCCTTTTGTTCTTTCTTCTCCGCCCCCCCTCCCTGCCCCTACACTTGCTTAAAAACCTTTTACATCTCCAGCTTTTTCCAGTTCTGCCGGAGGGTCATCGACCTGAAACGTTAACTCTGTTTCTCTCTACAGATGCTGCCTGACCTGCTGAGTATTTCCAACATTTTCTGTTTTTATTTCAGATTTCCAGCAGCCGCTGTATTTTGCTTTTGTAATAGCTCCAATAGTTCAGTGTCGGCCTTTATCCATTTTCCCTGTGTGTGAATACTCGGTGCTGGTCAGCCACAGCTGTGCAAAGTATGTTGGCCCTTGTGTGTTTTATTTAAACACGGCTACGTTGTACTGTCTCAGCGGGGGTTTTAAATACTGTGCTGTCACGGATGTGGGGGGGGCCTACTGCTGATTCTGTTTTGTCTGTGGAACAAACTGATGCAGGTGTGCCGAGATGTGGATCATTCTCGGTGTGAGCTGTTTAAAAGACAGCTCTGGTTCTGGTTAGTGGCAGTGCTCTGCTGTATTGTTCGAGAGTGGGGAGAGGGAAACCAGTCCTATTGGAACTAACTATACAGCAGGAACTGAATGGATATTGGCAAGATTAAATCGTATATTCGATAAGGCGTAAAAGGTTAGTCCACACGCATATTTCTTTCCCTGCAAAATTTGCTGTTCCTATTGGTAAGATGTGAGGGACATGTTGTTTTATAGTGTCCACTGCAGTAATAGCTGTGTGTTGAAACTCAGTACACAGAAAGACTTGTATTTCTACAGTACCTTTCATGACGTTGGGATGTCCCAAAGTGCTTTACAGCCAATGAAGTACTTTTTTGAAATGTAGTCATTGTTGTAATGTAGAAAACGCGACAGCCAATTAGCGCACAGCAAGCTCCCACAAACAGCCATGTGATGACCAGATAATCTGTTTTAGTGATGTTGGTTGAGGGATAAATATTGGCCCAGGACACCGGGGAGAACTCCCTTGCTCGTCGAAATAGTACCATGGGATCTCTTGCATCCACCTGAGGGGACAGACGGGGCCTCGGTTTAACATCTCATCCGAAAGACGGCACCTCTGACAGTGCAGCACTCCCTCAGGACTGCACTGGGAGTGTCGGCCTAGATTTATGGGCTCAGTGTCTCTGGAGTGGGACAGTGCTGGTGGGTGGAGCTATTTTACTAATAGTCTCTTGTCACTAAAGAGTTCCTTGTATTTTCTAGGAATCCCATATCCCCTACCGGAACAGCAAGCTGACCTACCTGCTGCAGAATAGTTTAGGAGGCAATTCAAAGACGTAAGCTGCTTTCTCCTCCAGTCGGTACAATGTTCCGTTTATCTAATTTGTGAAGTTTTTTTAATTGGAAACCTTTTCCTTGCAGGCTGATGTTTGTGAATATCTCCCCTTTGGAAGAGAACTTCAGCGAGTCACTCAATTCCTTGCGCTTTGCCAGTAAGGTATGTCGAATTCAAATGGTTCATGCCCCGTGTTGCAGAAACTGGCTGCTAGTGATTATGTACAGTGGGGCACAATGAGAGTTCGTGGTATTTATATGCTCGCCACTGAGGTTTGACAACAGCACAAGCTGTGACCCAATGACTAACTGGCTAACTACTGTGTTGCAGTGCAAGTCCTGTACCCAGCCCCCTTGCTCGTTGAGCAGCTGACCCATACAAGTTCCATCTGTGAGCTAGCTTGTGTGACAGCAAGGGTTTTTTTCAATTGGCCTGTAGTTTCGAGGGTGGAACCAGATCACTCGGCTCCAGACCTCATTACAGCCTAGGTCCAAACATGGACAAAAGAGCTGAATTCCAGAGGTGAGAGTGACTGCCCTTGACATCAAGGCAGCATTTGACCGAGTGTGGCATCAAGGAGCCCTAGTAAAACTCAAGTCAATGGGAATCGGAGAGGAAAACTCTCCACTGGCTGAGTCATACCTAGCACAAAGGACAGATGGTTGTGGTGATTGAAGGTCAATCATCACAGCCCCAGGACATCACTGCAGGAGTTCCTCAGGGCAGTGTCCTAGGCCAACCATCTTCAGCTCCTCCAGCATAAGGTCAGAACTGGGGCTGTTCGGTGATGACTGCAGTGTTCAGTGCCATTCACAACTGCTCAGATAATGAAGCAGTCCATGCCCACATGCAACAAGACCTGGACGACGTTCAGGATTGGGCTGATACGTGGCCGGTAACATTCGCGCCACACAAGTGCCAGGCAATGACTATCTCCAACAAGCGAGTGTCTTGACCACTGCCCCTTGACATTCAACGGCATTACCATCGCCGAATCCCCCACCATCAACATCCTGGGGGTCACCATTGACCACTTAACTGGACCAGCCACGTAAATACTATGGCAACAAGAGCAGGTCAGAGGCTGGGTATTCTGCGGCAAGTGTCTCCCCTCCTAACTCTCAAAGCCTTTCCACCATCTACAAGGCACAAGTAAGGAGTGTGATGGAATACTCTCCACTTGCCTGGATGAGTGCAGCTCCAACAAAACTCGCAGCTCAACACCATCCAGGACAAAGCAGCCTGCTTGATTGGCACCCCATCCACCACCGGCGTACCGTGGCTGCAGTGTGTACCATCTACAAGATGCACTGCAGCAACTCGCCAAGGCTGCTTCGGCAGCACCTCCCAAACCCGCGACCTCTTCCACCTAGAAGGACAAGGGCAGCAGGCACATGGGACACCACCACCTCCAAGTTCCTCTCCAGGTCACACACCATCCTTACTTGGAAGTATATCGCCGATCCTTCATCGTCGCTGGGTCAAAATCCTGGAACTCCCTCCCTAACAGCACTGTGGGAGCATCTTCACCACACGGACTGCAGCGGTTCAAGAAGGCGGCTCACAACCACCTTCTCGAGGGCAATTAGGGATGGGCAATAAATGCTGGCCTTGCCAGTGACGCCCACATCCCATTAAAAAAAAAATTCCTCTGATCATTCAATAACCTGTCTGTCTGTTGGGAGAGCTGGAATCCAGCTAAGCTGTGCTTTCCCTGGCAGTTTATTCTGCATTGGGATGTCTGACGTTGCTCCTTGTCATTCTAGCGCACTAATGACACTGGGAATTGTCTCCTCAGTAGGTTGTGCTGTGTCGTTTGTGGCTGGTGGGGGACACTTTTTGACCCGAACTCTTGCTAAACCGGGCGTTCTTTTTCAGGTGAATGAGTGTGTGATTGGGACGGCACAAGTGAACCGGAAATAGAATCAGTAACTACGATACGACCCAGCTGTCTGGTCCATCAGCCAAAAACTGTAAATAGTGTCATTCCAAATACTCCTTAAATCTGCCTTTTTTTAATGGGTTGCTTCAAAAAAGCCTGTGTTGTAAAATGCAGAACATTGCTGAGCTATGAGATTAAATCTGTTTGAAATGTAGCTTTCAAACTTTGCAAATGTGGTATAAACCTGCTTTTCTCTATGGGGGAAATGTAGTGTAGAATATCTGGTGGATGAGCAGGGTAGAATCCCCACTCGTGGTGTGATTACAGGGACAGTGTCCTGGAGGAGGTAATGTGGAACCAGAGACTTGGGTCTCCTGCTCATTCAGCGCCTATACCTGGTCAGCTGCTGTCTCTGCCAACGTTGTACCTCCCCATTGGAACAGACAGCTACTGGCCAGAGCCTCCGGCTGCCCATTGGCCGGACTTGAGGTGCCACTGGACCAATCCAGTAAGCCCACATATTGAAGGTCACTACATGGGGATTAGGACTTCATTTTATAGGGGATGAATTTATTTTTTACAAGATGATGGTCATTTTGAGCATGTATTGGGGCTGCCTGTAGTCTATGCTGAAGGTGGCCATTGCTGATGCTCCATGTGCAACGCCATGCTGAGCATCTGCTGTGGAAATGTGCAGCTGAGTGTATTCAGCCTCGCTGCATCTTTAAATGCACACAGCAGGATTTCAAATGATTATTGATTTTAACATGTCTTGCCTTTTATTTGATTCTTTGTATTTGTAATCAGTAAATATTTTTCTTTTTGCAAAGGCTGTGGTTCTTGTTTGTGTTCTTCAACTGTCACTCGGTACTGAATGAAGCCCAGCCATAGTATGCTGCTGTGTACGGTGCATTGTACTATGGATGGCCCTCGCTTAATCTAAGCCATGAAATGTCATTTGGGGGAAAAAAAACAATGTTTAGAGTCTTCGCAATCATGGTGCATCTGGAAACAGATTACTTTAACTATTTCAAGACTTGTGTAAAAGCTCTGTATTGTGTAACAAGTTTAAATTTTATAATAAAGTTGTAATGGCCCATCAGTGCAGTTACCTGGATTTTCTAGTCATGTACAGCCACTGCTGTCAAATTGTCCCCAGGATCATTTTTAGATCACCATTTCCACAAGTCGTAGCACCGTTTGAGTCTGCTTCTGGCCAATGTTCCCTCTTTTTTTGTATTGATCGGGCCACGAACTCCTTTGAGCGCGACCTTTTCGTCCGTGGGCAACTTTTACGACAGCAACCACTTAAAAGTATATATACAGTAATGCCGTATTGCCACCCTGCCATTTCAAATCATGAGACAATCAGGCAAGGTTCTATACAAATTTAACGTAACTTCACTGCTTTTGAATTCTACTCTTCCAGAAATGAACCCCCAGGCTTTATTTGCACTTTTATGGCTTTTTTAACCTGCATTGCTACTTTTAATTTGTAAACCTATACCCTAGATCCCTTTACACCATTTAGATTCTTATTTTCCAAGGAGTAGGTAGCCTTTTTATTCCACCTACCAAAATGCACCACCTCACACTTATCTATATTGAAATTCATTTGTCATTTACATGTCCATTCTGCAAGTTTGTTTACGGTAGAATTAATTAAAAGCTTTTAGTTTGTCCTGTACAAACTTTTTTAAAAATTACTTGTCAGAAATGACTGGGATATCAAAGAACTGCATAAACACTTCAGAAACGTCACTCAGTTACACGGTTATGCATTGACAAACAATCCAAAAGCGAGCTGAAAGAGGCATATCTATTCGTGCAATTTGTATTAATTTTAAAGTTTTCAACGTATTAGCTCATTCCTCATGTCACTAAAGCAATGGCTGCACAAGCAGTGGCTTTCCTATGGCGCTGACGTGCTGTACGTCCAGATACGTAATTAGAATATTAATCACAATGCAATCGGACGACCAACCAGTATAAAGTGCTCTACTTCTTTAGTTCCCAGTATTAAAGAATTGAACAAAAATGGGTATACATATTTTTAACTTCAATCACTTCCACTAATTGTTGAACCAGCACACCCCCCTGTAACATGTCAGAAATGCAGCACTTCCTCAAGTGCAGAAAAATACATACACAATTTGCGTTACTGAATTAAAAACAAAAAGCAGGAAAAGCTATGATTTAACAGATAAACATTCATCTGGTTCTCCTGTCCAGGAGGAAAATCAGGCTGACCTGGAAATGTTCAATATGTTGATGTAAAGATGTTAATTTACAAATTTCACTTCTAATGGTTTTTCTCTCAAACATTCTCCAATATTAATCCCTGCTCTTATCAGTGTTGAATTATTTTAGTTATTTTGCAATTAAATAGCAGGAAACAAACTTCATTGTACTCTATTTTTAATCTCCTATTTCAAACATTTATGCCAAATCAAAATTGTACATTCAGTTTAATTGTATTGTCTGTGGTTTTTCTCAATAAACAAATAGTGGTTTCTTCTAAAGTAGCTTCCTGCAATTTTTATACATCATTACATAACTCTTGTTTCTATTAACACTCCACTAAACATTTAAGAGGAAATCTATATTGACATTATTCCTGGGACTTGCTCGAACTATAGAACGACAGACAAAATAAAATGGTTTGTTTTTCCCCTTTTGGTTCTCTTCCTAAATGTCTCAATGATACTTTTTATTGAATTTTTCAAATATGTAACTGCTACAAATCCTCCCCCTCATCAGCATGGTTGCATGTTTGTGTAAAGCTACTCACTTCAGTTGATTGTTCAAAATCAAATATTGAGATTTCAATTTTTAAACGTTTTAAGCAATTCAGAGCCTCTTTAAAAGTGTTTGGACTTCAAGACCTGGTTGAAACTTGTTTAGATGAGGGGAAAATTGATTTGCTTGTTTCTTCCAAAATCATATTTGAAACTTAGGGGGAGAAAGTGTTTTTAACACTCCTTTTTGTTAAGTTCATTAAAAAGCTTTAAATTCTTTCAAGTCTCGTTGCAGCTTTCACAAGAAGTTGCTCCAAGATTTTCTTTCCCTCTTCAATGCTGTTAAACATGCAACAAAAAAAATAAAAAACTCTAAACGAAGCTCATAGTGGTTAAACTTCCTAAGAAGGCGGTGAGGTTATCTATCCCCAGCCATGGCGGTGAGTTGGGATCAGTTTTGGAGAAGTTGTTTCCTCTTTTTCTGCTGCTGGTCCCTCCGTCTCTCTCAGACTCTGAGGTACAAACGGGAAAAAGTTTGTGCCCCTCTCATAACATGATTTAAATAAGTGATAAACTCTTTCAAAAAGGGGACAACACCTGGCAAAATTTACCTGGAACTTACCGCAGAACATCCATCATCACTTTCCTGTGGTTTTTTTCCCGGCTTTAAACAATTTTCAAAAAAAAATTCACCGCTGGTCTAAAATTGTTTGCTTTAGTCTCCTTCCAGTGGCCATTGTACATGTACTGCGCCTCACCTATGTTTCAAAGTGCGGCTGCTGCTCAGTCCCCGAGAATGGACTACACACGCCTGGACCCTCACCCCTCTTTCTCTGTCCCTCCCTCCCTGTTTCTCTCTCACCCTCTCTGTTTCTCTATCTCCCTCTGTCCGTCTCGCTCTCTATCTCTCCCCCTGTGCCTCTCTATGTTTCGCTGTCTCTCTGCAAAGGACATCCGAGCAAAAGGAGAAGCAGCAATTCAATGTCAGTTCAGGAGAGCTTTCCTCTTTTTTTTAAACATTTGAAATCCAGTCATGTTGAAACATGAACAGAATTATTTCCCTCTGTATTCCTATGTGTGCTCTTGTGATAATGAAGGTGCTCCTATCAGACACCAGCTCCACTAACCTGTTTGCAATTAATTGAATGCCCTCCGTGTAATCCTGAGCGATAACTGCCTGCAGGTTTTAGAAGAGATGATTAAATGAGGCCCCTCCCGGTCTCGCTACCCACCACCCCGGACTCGTGCTCTCTCTCTCGCTCTTTTTTTCTCTTCTTCCCCCCCCCCCCCCCCCAGTCTCATGCGCGCTCTCTCTCCTCTCTGGTCTTGCTCTCCCTCCTCCTCCTCCTCCTCCTCCTCCTCCTCCTCCTCTCTTTCCCCCCCCCCGCAAAAAAAGTCTCTCTTCTCCTCCCTTACCACCCCCGGCTGGCTCGCTATCTCCCCCAGTGTCTCTTCCTTTCCACCAACCCCCCCACCCCAGTCAGTCTCTCTTTCTCTCTCTCTCTCCGTCTCTTTCTCTCTCTCTCTCTCTCCGTCTTTTTCTCTCTCTCT
>JASTWF010000633.1:147500-221248 GCA_030390025.1 Squalus acanthias | reverse complement strand
CTCGCCCCGCCTCGCTCTCGCCCCTCGCCCCCTCTCGCTCTCGCCCCTCCCCCCCTCTCGCTCTCGCCCCTCCCCCCCTCTCGCTCTCGCCCCTCCCCCTCTCGCTCTCGCCCCTCCCCCTCTCGCTCTCGCCCCTCCCCCCCTCTCGCTCTCGCCCCCTCTCGCCCCTCGCCCCGCCTCGCTCTCGCCCCGCCTCGCTCTCGCCCCTCGCCCCGCCTCGCTCTCGCCCCTCGCCCCGCCTCGCTCTCGCCCCTCGCCCCCTCTCGCTCTCGCCCCTCGCCCCCTCTCGCTCTCCCCCTCGCCCCCTCTCGCTCTCCCGCCCTCGCCCCCTCTCGCTCTCCCGCCCTCGCCCCCTCTCGCTCTCCCGCCCTCGCCCCCTCTCGCTCTCGCCCCTCGCCGCCCCTCGCCCGCTCTCGCCCCTCGCCCCCTCTCGCTCTCGCCCCTCGCCCCCTCTCGCTCTCGCCCCTCGCCCCCTCTCGCTCTCGCCCCTCGCCCCCTCTCGCTCTCGCCCCTCGCCCCCTCTCGCTCTCGCCCCTCGCCCCCTCTCGCTCTCCCCCTCGCCCCCTCTCGCTCTCCCCCTCGCCCCCTCTCGCTCTCCCCCTCGCCCCCTCTCGCTCTCGCCCCTCCCCCTCTCGCTCTCGCCCCTCGCCCCCTCTCGCTCTCGCCCCTCCCCCTCTCGCTCTCGCCCCTCCCCGTCTCGCTCTCGCCCCTCGCCCCTCCCCGTCTCAGGCCCGTAGCTGCTTCAGTGCGCTGGCGCACTTTATAAGCGCATTGCCATTCGCTGCGACTCCCAGCTCAGGTTCACATTCTCAGTTGCTCAGGGTTGTAGCGGGTTCCAGAGCGCAGGCACTGAAGCCCGCTGCTGCGGGCCGAAAGAATGAGCCTGTGGGAAGCGATTGCACGGAGCGGCTGCGCGCTGGAGTGGGACTGTGACACCTGGTGCGCGGCAGCTTAGGGGGAACAGTGCTTCTAACCCGGGCAAAAATAGCCATCCAGGGGGCGTGGGACCGGCTGGCAGCCTCTCTTCCCTGGTGGCCTTGGAGAGGGTACACGTGGAGTCCCCGGTTATGCCCAGGGCTGTCTGCGTCCAGTGGGCACTGCACGCTGTTAATTGCACAATTAACCACTAACCCAATACTGATTTAGTTCACGTTAAGCTGTCAGTTTGACTGGCCTCTTAATTTTTCGTGGTCCCCTCCAATGTTTCCTTTAAGTTGTGCGGTCGTGCAGCGCTCGAGGTTCCGCGCAGATGGCTTTTAAATGGAAAAATTAGAGGGAACATTTCTGTCTCGTGTGTCTCTCGGGGCGGTTTCTGGCCCTCGTGTCTCTCTCTCAGGCTGGTTTCTGGCCCTCGTGTCACACGGGCCGGTTAAAATAGGTATAACCATCATATTGCAGTCATCCAGAGTAATTGTAGAGCAGCAACAGAGGGCAATTCCATCCTGCGGTCTCATTAGATCCCATTGCCCTATCGGCAGAGCAGGGAGATTGCGCCTTCAACCAATGGATCGCCTTTGGTTTATTGTATCCGAGCCACCTGCTACATAACACCTAACAGCACCACTTCATCCAGGAGCTCCTTTGGACTCCAGCAATAATGGAGTACCACTATTACTTGGTGTTATCAATAATTGTCTCTTTATTTCCAGTTACAGTAGCTCAGTTTGTGCACACAATCAGCCAAGTGGTAATTTGACAAATTCACAGAGTTGAGGAAATCTCTGGGGAGCCAGGCTGTGTGCAGTAACAGCAATCACACCATGACAGTAAGTCCCCAAGGATCCTTTATAGCTCACCATCCCCCAAACTGAGCCCTGGGCTGCAGCAGTTACTGTCAAACATCGTCATGTGTATACTTTTCCTCCCCCCCTGTTCTCTTCATCCCGACTGCTCTATGATTTCTTCCTCTTTCATTTCCACGTTCATCACCTTCCCGCCTTTCCTTTTCTTGCCTCCGCCCACCTCCATCTTGTCGGTCGGCTTGATCCTCGACGGAGCAGGTTCAGGTTCAACTGGAAATGCAAAAGAGAAAAGAAATTGTTGCCCTATTCAAAATGCTCGTCCTCAAATGCCTCTAAACAAGGGACAGGACGTAGAGCCAGAGAAAGAGCGGCTGAATGAAGGTTTGTGAGCTTTTAAAGGTGGGAAGAGCGGGGTGGGGGTGGGGGGGGAGAGAGATTGCGGCGAGGAGCAGCAGAGTGGGGTGAGGCAGCTGAACTCTGTCCCTGACAGTGGGGGCACTGGAGGGTACAGGAGAGGAGGGAAGGCTGGAGTGGGGGAGAGGAGGGAAGGCTGGAGTGGGGTGGAAGAAGAGAAGAAGGGGTGAAGCCACAGGGACTGTTGGGAGATTTTCACATTTAATGTAGAGGGTGACGGGAATTTGGGCAGTAGAGTTCCGCGTAAGTTGGAGGGTAGAAGAGCACTGGGGGAAATAGTCTAGACAGGTGAGAAATTTGCAGCGGAGGGGGGCTGAAGTAAAGTTGGAAGCTGGCAATCGTGTGGGTCGGCGGGCAAGGGATAGAACGTTGGGGGGGTTGAAGCTCAGCTCGGGGTTGAACGGGAAGCCAAGGTTTTGAATGGGTTGGCTTGGTTCAGCCGGAGAGAGTGATTGGGGTTATGGGCAAAGGATTCATTAAGGGGGCTGAAAATGAGGGCCTCTGACTTCCTGAGGGATTTCGGTTACTCCTGTCATAAAGCGTGGTTTCAATCGGCACTACAGGATTAGATACCCCCTCAGTCCCACGAATGGCCGGGTACATGCAAAATACTGCGGATGCTGGCTGCACTCAGCAGGTCAGGCAGCACAGAATCATAGAAATTTACAGCATGGAAGGAGGCCATTTTGGCCCATCGTGTCCGCGCCGGCCGACAAAGAGCTATCCAGCCTAATCCCACTTTCCAGCTCTTGGTCCGTAGCCCTGTAGGTTACGGCGCTTCAAGTGCACATCCAAGCACTTTTTAAATGTGATGAGGGTTTCTGCCTCTACCACCCTTTCAGGCAGTTAGTTCCAGACCCCAACCACCCTCTGGGTGAAGAAATTTCCCCTCAAATCCCCTCTAAACCTCCTATCAATTACTTTAAATCTATGCCCCCTGGTTGTTGACCCCTCTGCTAAGGGAAATAGGTTCTTCCTATCCACTCTATCTAGGCCCCTCATAATTTTATACACCTCAATAAGGTCTCCCCTCAGCCTCCTCTGTTCCAAAGAAAATAAACCCATCCTATCCAATCTTTCCTCGTAGCTAAAATTCTCCAGTTTAGGCAACATCCTCGTAAATCTCCTCTGTATCCTCTCTAGTGCAATCACATCTTTCCGGTAATGTGGTGACCAGAACTGCACGCAGTACTCTAGCTGAGGCCTAACTAGTGTTTTATACAGTTCAAGCATAACCTCCCTGCTCTTGTATTCTATGCCTCGGCTAATAAAGGAAAGTATTCTATATGTCTTCTTAACCACCTTATCTACCTGTCCTGCTACCTTCAGGGATCTGTGGACATGCACTCCAAGGTCCCTCTGTTCCTCTACACTTCTCAGTAGCCTACCATTTATTGTGCATTCCCTTGCCTTGTTAGCCCTCCCCAAATGCATTACCTCACACTTCTCCAAATTGAATTCCATTTGTCACTGTTCTGCCCACCTGACCAGTCCATTGATATCTTCCCGAAGTCTGCAGCTTTCTTCTTCATTATCTGTGCAGAGAGACAGTTAACGTTTCAGGTCGGTGACCTTTCATCTTCCAGTTCTGAAACCCGAAACGTTAACTCTGTCTCTCTCTCCCCAGATGTTGCCTGACCTGCTGAGTATTTCCAGCATTTTCTGTTTTTATTACAAGCAAAATGTAAGTTTGTGTGAAAGCATTTCAGCCACTATGCGTCCAGCAACATTTAAAGTAGAGGAAGGGGACATTGGAGGGTTGTGAGGTAGAAGGGTACCACGAGAATGTTCTAACCGTACCGTCCATTACAGATCTCTCCCTCTGGCTGTGCTGGATCTGTTTCTGTAACTTCCTCTTCTTCTTCCCTGAGAGTGTGATATTCGCCCTCTTACTCGAGCTAAAACAATGAGAAACAGCATCACCAAACAGTGGGTAATCGCAACGTGTGGAGCAGGCACAAAGCTGCAACCCGGCAACAACTTACATTTATAGAGCGCCTTTAACGTGCACAAACATGGGCAACACGGTGGCATAGTGGTTAGCACTGTTGCCTCACAGCGCCAGGGACCCGGGTTCGAATCCGGCCTCGGGTGACTGTCTGTGTGGAGTTTGCACATTCTCCCCGTGTCTGCATGGGTTTCCTCCGGGTGCTCCGGTTTCCTCCCACAGTCCAAAGATGTGCGGGTTAGGTTGATTTGGCTATGATAAATTGACCTAGTGTTAGGGGGGATTAAATACGTGGGGTTACGGGGATAGGGTGGGATGTGTGTCGGTGCAGGCTCGATGGGCCGAAATGGCCTCTATCTGCATTGGGGGGATTCTGTGAAACATCCCATCGCAGGAGCAGAATCAGGCAAAAGGACAGCTTGTTCACAGAGGGAGGTTTTAAGGAGCGTCTCAAAGGAGGAGAGGGGTTTAGGAAGGGAATTTCAGAGCTTAGGGTCCAAGCAGCTGCATAGCCGCCAATGGTGGAGCGATTAAAATCAGACGCGCAAGAGCTGGAGGAGCGAGGCCATTGAGGGGATTTGAACACAATTCTCAAGGCGTTGCGGGACCGGGAGCCAATGTAGGTCAGCGAACACAGGGATGATGGGTGAACGGGACTTGGTGCGAGTTAGGACACGGGGCAGCCGAGTTTTGGATGAGCGGAAGTCGATGGAGCATGGAAGGCCGGCCAGGAGAGTGTTGTGATAAAGCCCGCTATCAGGCTTAGATGTGAATAATGGTTACTAGGGAGGAAGGCTCCTCACAGACCCCCTAAAATTAACCCCATCTGTCCCCGGTATCAGTGATGAGAAGCGAAGTAATGAAATTTGTCTTGCCAGTATCAGTACATTTGCTGAAATCGCTGGTGGAACAACGAATGCTGACTCAAGTTGCGAATCTCAGGCTGTGAAACGAAACATTCACACCAGGCGGGTAGGGGTATGCGGGCAGCTGGCAGATCTGGAAGGGGTTACGCAATAAGTGAAGTTTGGGAACCTCTGCGATAGATGAATGTAAATCCCGTTAGCCGAAGCCCATTGACATTATTCCATCACTTCTACCGTGCTGGGGAGAAGGAGGGGTGTTTAAACGGTGAAATGCAAAGGCTCCAGGATTGTCTGGCTGTCACGCTGCTCAGCAGCATTCTTGAAACAGCTGAAAGCAGGCGCTCCTGCTAAATTTAAATGTAGCTTTTAGGCAGCCGTGTTGAAATTCGACCGTGGCAGCGGCGAGAAAGGGGCAACAGTGAGAAAGGGATGACAGCGAATCGGGGGCCAGTTGTACACTTGGCCAGAATCGCTGATTGGCTGCTGCCCGCTTTGCAGGACAGCCCGCGACTGATTTGAACACCCACCCCACCCCAGTAAGCAGGCACTGGCCGCAGCACATTTAACACCACAGTGCGGGCCCTGGGTTACAGGCTCGGCTGAGTTCGGCTCCAGGTGTAGGATCTTGACGGGGTTTCTCACCATCGCTTCTTGAGGTGATGGATGGTGGTCAGCCCCTCGTCGATCACTGCACCCACCATCAGGTATTTTTTCCTTTTCTCTTTCCCCAGCACTCTCCGTCTTTTGAAAAGATTTCTCTGTAACTCCTGCAGACAAAAGCAGCGGGGAATAAAAACAGTTAAACTGGGAACGAAGGAAATGATAACACCCGAAAGCACAGGGACATCCCCCCATACCGTTTAATATCGCACCCAGTTTAATCCCACTCTCCCTCTCACTCGCCATACCGCTTAATATCCCACCCAGTATAATCCCACTTTCCTGCTCACTCCCCATACCGTTTAATATCCCACCCAGTATAATCCCACTCTCCTGCTCACTCCCCATACCCTTTAATATTCCACCCAGTATAATCCCACTCTCCTGCTCACTCCCCATACCCTTTAATATCCCACCCAGTATAATCCCACTCTCCTGCTCACTCCCCATACCCTTTAATATTCCACCCAGTTTAATCCCACTCTCCTACTCACGCCCCATACCCTTTAATATCCCACCCAGTATAATCCCACTCTCCTGCTCACTCCCCATACCCTTTAATATTCCACCCAGTTTAATCCCACTCTCCTACTCACTCCCCATACCCTTTAATATCCCACCCAGTATAATCCTGCTCTCCTGCTCACTCCCCATACCCTTTAATATTCCACCCAGTTTAATCCCACTCTCCTACTCACTCCCCATACCCTTTAATATCCCACCCAGTATAATCCCGCTCACTCCCCATACCCTTTAATATTCCAATCATTTAATCCCACTCTCCTGCTCACTCCCCATACCCTTTAATATCACACCCAGTATAATCCCACTCTCCTGCTCACTCCCCATACCCTTTAATAACATACCTAGTATAATCCCACTCTCTTGCTCACTCCCCATACCCTTTAATATCACACCCAGTATAATCCCACTTTCCCGCTCACTCCCCATACCCTTTAATATCCCACCCAGTATAATCCCACTCTCCTGCTCACTCCCGATACCCTTTAATATTCCACCCAGTTTAATCCCACTCTCCTACTCACTCCCCATACCCTTTAATATCCCACCCAGTATAATCCCGCTCACTCCCCATACCCTTTAATATTCCACCCATTTAATCCCACTCTTCTCACGCCCCATACCCTTTAATATCACACCCAGTATAATCCCACTCTCCCGCTCACTCCCCATACCCTTTAATATCCCACCCAGTATAATCCCACTCTCCCGCTCACTCCCCATACCCTTTAATATCACACCCAGTATAATCCCACTCTCCCGCTCACTCCCCATACACTTTAATATCCCACCCAGTATAATCCCACTCTCCAACTCACTCCCCATACCCTTTAATATCACACCCAGTATAATCCAACTCACTCCCCATACCCTTTCATAGTCCACCCAGTTTAATCCCACTCTCCTGCTCACTCCCCACCCCTGGGGATTCCCTCGCCCGCTCGCGCGCCCCCCGGGAGTTCGCTCGCGTCGCCCGCTCCCCTAACGCGCTGCCCTCACGGTCTTGGGCCGGTTGATCTTCCCTCCCGGAGCCATGGTCTCCCCACGTGTGCCAACCACCCGGAAGTGGAGACATTAGCGCCACGTCAATCATTCCCCCCAACACCCAATGGGAATGCTCGGGGGGGGGGGGCGGAGCCGCTGAGTGACGTTCTGTAACCCCGCCCACGTGAGGGGCCAAGCCGCTGATAATGACGTGATGAAACCCCGCCCTCTGGGGGGAGGTGCCGCTGACAATGACGTTCTGTAACCCCGCCATCTAAGGGGGGGGCGGAGCTGCTGACAATGACGTAATTTAACCCTGTCCCTGTGGGAGCGCGGCCGGGGCCGGTCACGTGCTGCGGCCCCGACCTCGCGAGCCGCCGGCTGGAGGTGACGGTTGGTGGGCTGGGCGCCATTTTGTTTGGCAGCCGCGGGGGTCCCGCTTCAAATGGCCATTGCGGCTGTGAGCAGCGAGTGACCATGGCGCCGCGTTACATCACCTACCAGGCGGTCTACTCGGTCTGTCTGATGACCTTTAAAGGTAAGGGCAGCCCAAAGCCAGACAACCAGCCCCAAAGCCACACGCTCCCAAAGCCCAACCTCCAGCACTCAACGTGTCCAATCCTCTCAGCTCAACAACCTGTATTTATATAGCGCCTTTAATGTAGTAAAACAGCCCAAGGCACTTCACAGGAGTATTATAAGACAAAAGATTTGACACCGAGCCACATAATGAGAAATTAGGGCAGGTGACCAAAAGCTTGGTCCACAAGGTAGGTTTTAAGGAGCGTTTTAAAGGAGGAAAGAGAGGTTTAGGGAGGGAATTCCAGATCTTGAGGCCTAGGTAGCTGAAGGCACGGCCAGCAATGGTGGAGCGATTAAAATCAGGGATGCTCAAGAGGGCAGAATCACAGAATGGTCACATCACAGGAGGAGGCCATTCGGCCAGTTGAGCCCGTCCCGGACGGCTCTCTGTAAGAGCACTTCAGCTAGTCACATTTCCCCGCCTTTTGGAAATCCAGGCACACTACGTCAACCGCATTGCCCTCATCAACCCTCTCTGTTACCTTATCAAAAAACTTGATCAAGTTGGTTAAACATGATTTGCCTTTAACAAATCCGTGCTGGCTTTCCTTAATTAATCCACACTTGTCCAAGTGACTGTTAAGTTTGTCCCTGATTATTGTTTCTATAAGCTTCCCCACTACCGAGGTTAAACTGACTGGCCTGTAGTTGCTGGGTTTATCTTTACACCCTTTTTTGAACAAGGATGTAACATTTGCAATTCTCCAGTCCTCTGGCACCACCCCTGTTTCCAAGGAGGATTGGAATATTATGGCCAGTACCTCCACGATTTCTTCCTTCACTTCCCGCAACGTCCCAGGATGCATCCGGTCCTGGTGACTTATCTACTTTAAGGATAGCCAGCCTTTCTAGTACCTTGTCTTTATCAATTTTTATCCCATCCAGTATCTCCTCTAACTCCTCCTTCACTGTCTATGGCAGCATCCTCTTTGGTGAAGCCAGATGCACAGTACTCATTTAGCACCTCAGCCATGCCCTCTGCCTCGATGCATAGGTCTCCTTTTTGGTCCCTAATCGGCCCCACCCCTCCTCTTACTACCCGTTTACTATTTAGATACCTATAGAAGACTTTTGGATTACCTTTTATATTAGCTGCCATTCTATTCTCATACCCTCTCTTTGCCCCATTTATTTTCTTTTTCATTTCTCCTCTGAACTTTCTATATTTAGGCTGATTCTCAGATGTATTCTCGACCTGACATTTGCCATGCGTGCTCTTTTTCTGCTTCATCTTACTCTCTATCTCATTCGTCATGCGGGGAGCTCTGACTTCAGTTGCCCTGCCTTTCCCCCTAGTAGGAATGTACCTCGACTGTACCCGAACTATTTCCTCTTTAAAGGCAGTCCATTGTTCCATTACAGTTTTGCCTGCCAATCTTTGATTCCAGTTTACCCGGGCCAGATCCGTTCTCATCCCACTGAAATTGGCCTTGCTCCAATTAATTATTTTTACTCTAGTTTGCTCCCTGTCCTTTTCCATAGCTAATCTAAACCTTATGATGCTATGATCACTGTTCCCTAAATGTTCACCTACTGACACTTGCTCCACTTGACTTGCCTCATTCCCTAGAACCAGATCCAGCAATGCCTCCTTCCTCGTTGGGCTGGAAATGTACTGTTCAAGAAAGTTCTCCTGAACACACTTCAGAAATTCTTCCCCCTCGCTGCCCTTTTAGAGGAGCACAGATATGCGGGGGGGGGGGGGGTTGTGGGGTTGGAGGAGGTTACAGAGATAGGGAGGGGCGAGGCAATGGAGGGATTTGGAAACAAGGATGAGAATTTTGAAATCGAGGCATTGCTTAACCGGGAGCCAGTGTAGGTCAGCGAGCACAGGGGTGATGGGTGAATGGGACTTGGTGTGAGTTAGGACACGGGCAGCCGAGTTTTGGATGACCTGAAGTTTACGGAGGGTGGAATGTGAGAGGCCAGCCAGGAGTACATTGGAATAGTCAAGTCTAGAGGTAACAAAGGCATGGACGTGTGTTTCAGCAGCGGATGTGCTGAGGCAGGGGCGGAGACAGGCGATGTACGGAGGTGGAAATAGGCGGTCTTAGTTATGCCGCGGATATGTGGTCGGAAGCTCATTTCAGGGTCAAATATGACACCAAAGTTGCGAACAGTCTGGCTCAGCCTCAGACTGAAAACAATGGCTTCGGTCTTCCCAATGGATGTCGGACAGTCTGACAATTTAGAGATCGTGGAGGGGTTGAGAGAAGTGGTGGAACAACTTGCACATGCAATGTGCGGATTTACTGCAAGCATTCAAACAGGAACATTGTGGCCAAAATAACTGTGTATAGAGGTATTGGGGGATATGTCTCCGAGTCACCCTGGGCTCCTGGAATTTCTTTGATCAGAGGTAGAAAAGTTTCCCAGTTTTTTCCTAAAATGGCCTAAGATTTATTCTTTGGTTTTTAGCCACGCCCAGAAGATTGCTGGGTGGGGTGAAGGGGACGGGGGAGGGGGGCAGATGGGGGGTCATGTTGATATAGGGCAGGTTCGATACACTAACTGGTAATTTTCTGTTCTTCGTTTTTGTATGTTCATCACCACTAAATAGACAAGAAGTGGATGTGGTGTTGGGTGGAAGAAAGACTGGGAGAATTGTGGCAAAGAGTAAGGTGTGAAATAGGAGAATGCCCACTGGAACTTCTCCAGAACTAGCCGCGCCTCTAGCCAAGCTGTTCCAGTACAGCTATAACACTGGCATCTACCCGGTATATCCTGTCCACAAAAAGCAGGACAAATCCAATCTGGCCAATTACCAACCCATCTCAATCATCAGCAAAGTGGCCAAGATGCGGAGATGCCGGTGTTGGACTGGGGTGGACAAAAGTGAGAAGTCGCACAACACCAGGTTATAGTCCAACAGTTTTATTTGAAATCACAAGCTTTTGGAGCTGCTGCTCCTTCGCTCCTTCACTTCACCTGACGAAGGAGCAGCAGCTCCGAAAGCTTGTGATTTCAAATAAAACTGTTGGACTATAACCTGGTGTTGTGCGACTTCTCACTTTTATCAGCAAAGTGATGGAAGGCATCATCGACAGCGCTATCAAGCAGCACTTACTCACCAATAACCTGCTCACTGATGCCCAGTTTGGGTTCTGCCAGGAACACTCGGCGCTAGACCTCATTACAGCCTTGGTCCAAACATGGACAAAAGAGCTGAATTCCAGGGGTGAGGTGAGAGTGACTGCCCTTGACATCAAGGCAGCATTTGACCGAGTGTGGCATCAAGAAGCCCTAGTAAAACTGAAGTCAATGGGAATCGGGTGGGGGCGCGGGAACTCTCCACTGGCTAGAGTCATACCCAGCACAAAGGAAGATGGTTGTGGTGGTTGGAGGTCAATCATCACAGCCCCAGGACATCGTTGCAGGAGTTCCGCAGGGCAGTGTCCTAGGCCCAACCATATTCAGTTGCTTCATCAATGACCTTCCCTCCATCATAAGGTCAGAAATGGGGATGTTTGCTGATGACTGCACAGTGCCATTTACAACTCCTCAGATAATGAAGCAGTCCATGCCTGCATGCAGCAAGACCTGGATGACATTCAGGCTTGAGCTGATAAGTGGCGGGTAACATTCGCACCACACAAGTGCCAGGCAATGACTATCTCCAACAAGTGAGCATCTAACCACCTCCCCTTGACATTCAATGGCATTACCATCGCCGAATCCCCCACCATTAATATCCTGGGGGTCACCATTGACCAGAAACTTAACTGGACCAGCCACATAAATACTGTGGCAACAAGAGCAGGTCAGAGGCTAGGTATTCTGCGGCGAGTGTCTCACCTCCTGACTCCCCAAAGCCTTTCCACCATCTACAAGGCCCAAGTCAGGAGTGTGATGGAATACCCTCCACTTGCCTGGATGAGTGCAGCTCCAACAACACTCAAGAAGCTCGACACCATCCAGTACAAAGCAGCCCGCTTGATTGGCTCCCCATCCACCACCTTAAACATTCACTCCCTCCACCACCGGCGTACCGTGGCTGCAGTGTGTACCCTCTACAGCAACTCGCCAAGGCTTCTTCGGCAGCACCTCCCAAACCCGCAGCCTCTACCACCTAGAAGGACAAGGGCAGCAGGCACATGGGAACACCACCACCTCCAAGTTCCCCTCCAAGTCACACACCATCCTGACTTAGAAGTATATCGCCATTCCTTCATCGTCGCTGGGTCAAAATCCTGGAACTCCCTCCCTAATAGCACTGTGGGAGCACCTTCACCACACGGACTGCAGCGGTTCAAGAAGGAGGCTCACCACCACCTTCTCAAGGGCAATTAGGGATGGGCAATAAATGCTGGCCTTGCCAGTGACGCCCACATCCCGTGAACGAATGAAAAAAAACATGTAATGACTTTTAGTGGCTGGGAGAATTGAATTTACAAATGAATTTGTGCATCCTCTCAGCTGAGGATTAATGTAAGGTACTGGTTACCTTGAAAGGCGTGGGAAAATAAAGTGAGTGAAGGAAGTTATTAAAAATAAATAGATTTTAGAAGACAACTAACATTTATTTTTTGCTATTTTAGTTGCAATGTCTGATCTTACAATAACAAGCAGTAGCAGCAACGCTCATCAAATGATCGAACTTAAATGTATTTCTTCAGAGGCCGTTACAAGCCTTGAGTGGATGAAAGGCAATATCAGTGCAAAGACTATTTATAAACTGTCCAAAGACAATGTCAGCCTATTTATCCCTGATGCTGTGTTTGAGGATTGTGGACTTTATATCTGCATTGCAAGAAAAAATGGCCGTGTTGAGCGAGCAGAATTCCAATTGATCGTTGATGGTGAGCTTCAATATCTTCTTATTAAGTGCCTGATAATGACTGGTGGCAACTCCAGTGGTTTGTCCTCCCGATCATATGTCAAGTAGCTCAAGGTCTCGAGCTGCCTGTCATTCAAAGTTTGATCTTCTCAGCTGTCACATCACTTCAGGCAAAATAGGGAACTGGATGCGGTAGTAAGTTAGGCACGCATGTTTTACCTCTGGGCCTTGAGTTCAAATCCAGGCCAAACAACTACAAAAACGTACATTTCTATGTAGTTCACCAACATAGCAACAGTGACTGCACTTCAAAAGGAATTCATCGGACGTGGAGTGCTTTTTTCCTGAGGATGTGATAAGGTGCTGTATAAATGCAAGTTCATTCAAGTTTGCTTGGTCCTCACATACAGAAAGATAGCTCCAAGCACTTCACATGCAGGAGAAAAAAACGCGAATGGTTGGGGGCCAACGGCATAGCCGAGAAGAAGGGTTTTGAGGAGGGAGAGAGGTGGAAAATCAGAGGAATCTAGATGGAGCGTTCCAAAGGGCAGAGGTGTAGTGCCTGAAAGAGTGGCCACCAGTGGTGGAGTGGAAGGGGCAGGTCCAAAGGAGTAACTCATTGTCGGATAGTGCATACGAGGAACTGTAGCTGGAGGAGATCATTGCGATAGGGGCATGGTCATAGAGGAATTAAAAAAAGAACTGGCATCTATATAAAACCTTTCACGTCGCCAGGACGTCCAAAAGCATTTTACAGCCAATGAAGTACTTTTGAAGTGCAGTCACTGCTGTAATTTAGGCACTGAAGTGTCTGTCTGAATTATGTGCTCTCATCTCTGAAGATGGGGCCTTCATTCAACCCATGACCCATCTGATTCAGAGGCAGTAGTGCTGCCACTGAGCCAAGGCCGACAAGTGAGGACAGGGATCTTGAAATCAATTTGCTGGGGCATGAGGAACCAGTGGAACTTCGAATATGTGGGCTACAGTGTTCTGAATGAGTTGTAACTTGTGAAAGGTTGGAGGCTGCCAAGAGGTTATAGGCATGGACAGTGTTGCAGAGATGAGAGAAGTCTGTTTAATGGAAGAGATGTGGAGAAGGAAGCTAAAATTGGGATTGAGCAGTATACCAAGGTTGGGACTGTTGGGGAGAAATTAATTCACTCCAGTCTGTGTTGATAGGTAAAAGCAAACAGTTTATTAATGTTCAGAGATCTCTGGGAGAAGCGTCATAGACCTCACCCGGTCTAGTGACCACGGCTTCTCAACCTCCCTTTGTCAGTACAACCTTTTATTTAAGAATTATCCAATCACATTGTTAAAGAATATCACATGATTACAATTGTGTCAGTCAGACTAAAACAGTTAATTCGTTATATTTCTTTATCTCTGTCAGCTACAAACTAAAAACAACCTTTAATATATATGCTGCAAGCAATGCCAATTGCGAAGCCACCTTGTACCACATTCTGTGCCTTGCCTGGGTGCTGGGTCTTATCTCATTCCCATACTTGTCCATTGTATTTCTCTACAGTTGCTCATTGTATGCTGTCCTTGAATGGAGCTAGGCAGCCACTCCTTATCATCCACCTGGTCGCTCTTATTCTATTTCGTACATAACTCCCATTCCCTTTACAGCTAAGAGAGTTTAATTTAATATGAGTTCAAATTAACCCTTTCAGGACTACTTGACTTTGCCAGAGGTGGCAGTCGAGAATATTGCTAGAGTGCAAGGCAGTGGTGCTGCTGGAAGCTTTGATTTTCTTTACGTTAAGCTGGCGGGACATCTGGCTCAATGTCACAGGCAGTTGAAGAGTGCAGAAACAGCCTTTGGATGAATAAAAAAAGGCAGAGAGGTAAAGATAGGTGTTTTGGGCGCAAACGTGGAGTTGACCCCATTCTTTCGGTTGATATCAAGTGGTAGGATATAAAAAATGAAGTGGAAAGTGTTACGATTTGGGCTTATTCTCAATACATTTTTCTGGTTTTCCACTGCAAAAGGCAACAATAATCCTCGAGTTTCTAGCAGGAGAGCAAATAGCTGTTTTTAACTTTAATTTCTGATAAGCAAGGTGAGAGGTGTTGTTGTTGAAGAATGGAACACTTCCCATTTCAGACAACCAGTGCCAGCATCAAACTCTTACAGGTCAGGTACAGTGGGAATAAATGTTCTGAGCCTTGCACCACTGCATTTCCTGTGATTTTCCCAATTATTTTCGCTGTAGCAAAGCTGGATGCTAGGAATAACTGTGCTTTGCTGGTGTACAGCATTGCTGTGCGTGGAGTGGGATTAAAAATTAATAATACTCTCACTGGCCCCAGTTTTTTTTTAAAAATTGAAGAAAAATGAAATTTATTTTCAGCTGCCTCCGGGGCCGTCGGCCATTATGCTGGGGTAGGTGTTTGAGGCCTGTCACAGCGATGTTTGCACCCTTTCCTGATGCAGGAGGCTCCTCAACACAAGCCGGGATTCTGCTGGAAGCCTGTTGAAATTGTTTTAATGAGCCTGACCCTTGGAAATTGGCCGGCTCGGGGACCGAGCTATGCGGCAGGCGGAATCTCCTGTCCTGCCGACTTTGCACTGCCGCTTCACTCAGTTGGAAAATTGGCCTCCTGATGTGCAGTTGTGTAAAGGCATTCTGAACCGTCTCCCGCTACACCCACAATTCTACTCCCTGAGCTCACCAGCAAACTGTGGTTGTCTACTTAAAGCGGCACTGTAGCCTGTGACCAGCCCTTTGCCAGTGAGGCCTTGAGGTATTTGTACCTGAAGGCACTGGCTCACGCTGGATACGTGGACATGGACAGCTTTCTGGTAGCTCACGCATGTAACCATCCTTCATTGAGGAGTGGAGACAGAGTGTGTTGGTCAGCTATTCAACTATGATGGGCATCACAGCCAATCCTGGTTACATTCTTAACAAAGGCCCACTTGCAATTTTCCAGCCGTGAGCACTGAATATCTATTAGGAGCAGGACCCCTGATTTTTTTCCCCTCTCCGTAGCTGGGCAGCACTGAGGCCAACAATATCACCCCAAATGCTGCTGTGGCTGAGACCAGCTCACTCAGCACCGATTGGCGATCAAATCTGCAACCTCTGCCCGATATGATTTGGTACCACACCACAAAACCGTTGGCTAAAATAATTTTTCACTTCTTCTTGGGGCACGCACACCCTTCAGTAAAAATGTAATGACCTTTTTTCTAATTTATTTTTCAAAAATAAAGTTTTAACTCATCAACTTCCTCTTTTTCTTCTGGCTTCTACTCTCCATTTTGGAGGTGGGAGCAAAGTTTTAAAAAAATAGGAGGTTTTCATTCTCTGAAAAGACAGAAGGGCTCCGCAGCTCAGTAGTGCCTGAATGAGCAAACCAAACTTGTAGGATAGAGTATAATGTAATAGGTTAACCGCTGGGCATAAGGAAAGAGCATCACGGGTTGGTTAGCATAGAGGGCTACAGTAAAGGAGGAAGTGTAGAAACCACAGGCGTACATTGGGCGTGATTCAGCAGAAGGCCCAGAACATCTGTTGAAGTCAATACTAATATCTGTATATTATGAATTTATTCTATGTGATACACATGGATAACACATGGTTTAGATTAGGTTGTTGGGATTCTGGAAGCAAAAGCAAGACATGCTGTCTCCAAACTAGGGCATAATTCTTTACACTAATCCTTTGATGAAATCTGCCTTTCTTCTTAAATTGCCTTAAACTGACACTTCACAAGTAGGATACCCATCGGGGTCAGATGCATTTCCATTCCTGGTTATATCTTATACTTGTGAGGTGTCAGTTTAAGGCAATTTAAGAAGATCTAGTGATAAGAGATGAAGTCCTCTACATTCCAGTGACAATGTAGAGCAACATTACCACCTACTGGCATATGACACATAATGATCACATGACAATTATCTCAGAATTGATAGGTTCAGAGCAAGTCACCTGATGTCCCTTGAGATGTATAAATATGGACCAATTTCAGCAGTTCTTTGGTATTCAGTGCTGAGATCTAACCTGGATTGGGAATGCATCAGACCCCGATGGGTATCTTACTTGTGAGCATATAGACACATTTATCTCTAGCGTGCGAACCTATATAATTTGGATTGATCCACTGGATTCATCCAACAAAGCTTTACCTTGAATTTCTTTTAATGCATTAAATGATTAGCGGTCATGGACAAATATTGACCATTGACTCTCCAGTGTGATACTTGATAGCATCAAAGGTTAAATCTTGATATTACTACTTTGTAATTGGGCATTTAATATTGCATTTTCCAGGCAGCTCACACATTGCTCTGTGTGAATAAGCGATCTTGGGCTGTCTTCACAATGCTACAGAAAGCTGGTTACAGAGCAGCATTGGCAGAGGTCTGTGATCAAGTCAAATGCCTATTCTCTTGGCTGGGAATTATTAATGGCATGTGAGAACAGGTGGGCGAAGGAGAGGGAAAATAAAGTAGAATACAATAAAAGGTAGCTAGGATTGATTCATTTCCTCCAAAATCTCAGTGAAATATAATAGCATTTCAGAAAAAAGAGTTACATGAACAAATTCTCTTCCTACCCTGAAGCACAGTTATGATCTATAGAATGACTAGCATGGGGATTACTATTTGGGATTGTTTTAATACGTTCATACAACATTTATTGCTATTTTAACAGGGGCATTAACCATTATTTTAAAACAGTGGACAAAGGAATGTGATATGAACATGTTAAGTGTTCATATGCTGGAATCACAAGTCATTTTAGGCTTTTAGATCCAGGAGGTTATCTGATGCAGGACCAGTTACTGCTAATACAAATACAGCATTGATGTGTGTTTTATCTTTCAATTGTTTTAGGTATCCTCCGCTATGAATACAAGATAATAATAACAGCTATCACAGGTCTTGGATGTATGCTGACATCAGTTAGTGCCTTCATGCTCTCAACAATGTTTCGGAACAGAGGTATTAATTAAGAGTGTTTGTGCGTGCACATTCTGTGGGTTACTTGCCAAATGATGAGTTTGCAGAGGAAACCACAGGCCCTGATTTCAGTGACCGCTCAGAAAATAAAAAGCGAAAGCGCAGGTTGGGCAAGAAGAGGTTATTGTGGAGCTTGGGTTAACTCTTGTGGCGCCTGTATTCTGCCTCGCCTTGACCTTTCTCCAAGGCAGCATGTGTAGATCAGGAACTTCCCAAATGGGGAATTCTGGACATGAACCTGTGTCCTACCAATCCATAGCACAGCACATAGACCTCCACCCATTTCTTACAACAGTAAAACAAATCTTTTTCTGCTATGTAAAAATGGCTATATAATCACTGTGCAGATCACTTCTTCACATCTGATTTTAGATCTCATCTATCAGTGAGTAATTCATACACTGGGATGATTGATTTTAGAGCCCACTATACAGAATTTCTGTTGCAACTCTGAATTGTGGAGGGTGTTACCTTCTTAGTAATTTTGTATTTTTATCGAGCTTTCCAATAGAGTTAAATATACAGAGATCACAAAGTGTCTGATAACCCTTCTTTTGTTCGGGAAAGACGAGATGTGTCGGGCGAGATGTTCAATCATCGGCCTCTTGCTTGGTGTGTCTGCTGCCTGAATCAACTTTCTGGCAGGCCCTTAAATGGGCACCGAGCACCACCGCCCAAAACAGGCGGGAGGCTGTTTAGTTATGCAAATCAGAACCCTGATTGCAACTTTCAAAGCGGAATGGACGGAGCATGCATGGTGCATGTCAGTCCCATTTCTCCAGGCATTGAGAGGTTTCACCAGCGATCCTTAAAGGGACTGCTGGAGATCTCTCCACAAAGGTCAGTTTTATGCGTTTTTTTAAAAGACTTTTGTGGGAAGAGGAGAGCTGCCGGTCCATTCTCACGCCTTCCCTGGCGTCTGCACTGCCCCCGACCTTCGACAGGCCTTATCGACCAGCGAACTGCAGCGAGGCGTCCATCTGGCAGCCCAAGCTTGTCGACAGGTTCAGACCTCCCCAACTGTTGCGTTGGGCAGGTGCTACAAGTGCATCGCCGATTTCGTGCCTATTCTGCTCCCGATCCGAAAGCCTCCCCTGACAGCAGTGTTGGCCCCGATAATAACTTGGAGGTACGTTCAGTGAGGGAGGGGGAGTGAGGAATGCGATATCGGGTGGGAAACCCAGAAGAGCTTTCAGCACGTCTGTCTGTGGCGTTTTAATGCAGCCACCTAAATATAATATTACTTGCGGGTTTGGCGTCGAATGCGCAGCAGCGGGCGTGGTGCAGACCCGCATGCCACGATTGCAACTCGAGTATTTAAAGGGCTAGTCTGCTAAAATTTCTTGGAGGAAGGAATGCTCAGTTTTGTAACGCCTCATTTGCGCTTTCTCGGCTATAATTAACGTGGTTTTTGTAAGATGAACCTGGGACACTTTTTGAAAAGCCACAAAGAAAACGTTTCTGCTCTATTTAAAATAAAAAATTCATACACCAAATGTCCAGGGTCACATTAATTTGCTGCCGCATAGTCATATGTGAAGTTCACCAATAGTTTATAGTTCATTTTCCAGTGTATTATTTTTCCTCTCTTCTCTAGATGAGCGAGCACAAAAATGCCTGGTTGGTCTATGTCTGTTCTTCCTGATGGTCTCACTAATTATGCTTCTAGCCGCTACCAGTTTGTGGATCGCTATAGATGGTAAATGCCCTGAATATGTTTTCACTTACGGTGCCTTACTTTAAGACATGTAATAAAATGTTGCACATTCTACAGTTGAGTAGAGATGCAGACTGCCGGTGTAGGAGGACGAACGTCGCTTTTTGGAATGCGACATCATAACCCGTCTTTTCAAATTTCTTCTATGAAGTACTCCGATGTGTTTGGGTTGTGGAGCACTTCGAGCTGCATTTGCCTGCCTGCATGCCAGATATTGCATGAATATGCCAGGGAGTAGAGAATACTTATTTACTCAGTGTGACATTTTCATTTTGTGCCGACCGTAAATAGGGGCAGGTGATCACTGTTTAAAAAAGACATAACAGGTCAGTCAGCCCGTAAAAGAGAAAGGCTGACTTTGTAGGGTTTCTCAGGTAGTGTGTCAATATTTGTAGGGTTTCTCCACTAGTGTGACAGTATGGATTGCTGGCTGGCTTCAGGACAGAAAGCAGAGAGTAGGAGTAAAGGGTATTTGCAGATGACACCAACTTGGGGGGGATAGTCAATAGTGAGGAGGACTGCAACAAATTACAGGAGGACATTAATAAACTTGCAGAATGGGCATATAATTGGCAAATGAAGTTCAACACAGATAAATGTGAGGTATTACATTTTGGTAGGAAGAATAGGGAGGTCACTTATCACTTGGAGGGTGCGAGTCTAGGTGGGGTAGAGGAACAAAGGGACCTTGGAGTACAAATACATAAATCACTAAAAGTTGCGACACAGGTTAGCAAGGCCATAAAAAAGCAAACCAAGCACTAGGGTTTATTTCTAGAGGAATAGAATTGAAAAGTAGGAAAGTTATGCTTAACCTGTATCGAGCCTTGTTTAGACCACACTTAGAATATTGTGTACAGTTCTGGTCGCCATACTCTAAAAAGGATATAAAGGCACTGGAGAGGGTGCAGAGAAAATTTACAAAGATGATACCAGAAAGGCGAGGGTATACATATCAGGAAAGGATGAGCAGGCTGGGTCTCTTTTCTCTTGAAAAAAGAAGGCTGAGGGGTGACCTAATAGAGGTCTTTAAAATTCTGAAAAATTTTGATAGAGTGGATAGAGAGAGAATGTTTCCACTTGTGGGGAAGAGCAAAACTAGAGGCCATCAATATAAGATAGTCACCAAAAAATCCAATAGGGAATTCAGAAGAAACTTCTTTAACCAAAGTGTGGGTTTCTCCGGCAGTGTGTCAATATTTGTAGGGTTTCTGCAGCAGTGTGTCAATATTTCTGGAATTCCTGGAGTGTGTACGAGGTTTTTTAGACCAGTATGTTGAGGAGCCAGGTAGGGAACAGGCTATCCTAGATTGGGTATTGTGCAATGAGGAGGGGTTAATTAATACATTGTTGTGCAGGGTCTGTGGTAACACAATACAGCTTCCTGTGACTCGAACTTTAGTACATCACTTCCTATGATTAGTCCAGGATAAATACTGGGCTGATCAGTTGGATCCTGGAGAGGCATAGAGTAAGACCTCTTTTGTATGTAGCACCTTTTTAGTTGATTAAAGCTTACTTTAAGTTCACCACGCGTAAGGCTCATTCTTACGACAATTTAATCAACTTTGAAAAACTTCGCACTCAAACTTTTTGGACGAACTCGGAACCAAGGATCCAGGGAATCACCCATCATGGAAAACATCCTTAAACCATCGCGTCTTGACTTGGACCCAAACACCCCAGCAGCCGGTAAGGTGTGGAAACACTGGTATCGCACGTTTGACAATTTTCTCGAATATTGCAAGGCTGATGATGACTCAAAGTTGCGGATACTCATCAACTGTGTCACCCCGAATGTATTTCAGTATGTCGAGGAATGGGGCAGTTACGAGGAGGCAATTCGGACACTTAAAAGACTATATACTAAGACACCGAATGAGGTCTATGCCAGACATCTACTAGCTACAGCCCAACAAGGGCCGGAGGAATCCATTGATAAATTCCTCCAAGAGCTTCGCAGACTTAGTATGGACTGTAACTTTCAGGCGGCCTCAGCTGAGCTGTACCGTGAAGAAATGATCCGTGATGCTTTCATCTGCGGGCTTGCCTCCCCATTTATACGCCAGCGTCTACTGGAAAGTAAGACACTTGAGCTTCAGAGAGCTTATGACATGGCTTGCTCTCTAGATCTGGCAAAAAGAAATGCAGACCTTTATACAGTGCCCAGACCTCGGTCTGCTGCCTTAACTACAGTCAGGCAATTTAAGAGGCCACAGGTGAACTCTATTAGGGAGGACTTTATCCCTGACGATCAATCTGATGACTTCACTGATGAAGAGGATGATGACCCCACTGTGGCAGTCTCTTGGCAATCTAAGAAATGCTTCTTTTGTGGTGATGAGTTTCACCCTCGGAAATTCTGCCCTGCTCGCAATGCGTTTTGCAGTCATTGCAACAAAAGGGTCATTTTGCAAAGGTTTGCCTATCAAGAGCCTCTACGAGGGCTTATCAAGCTAAGTCCTACCGAACTGCCCCGGTAAGGGCCTATCAAGATGTTCCGGCTAAAATCTATCGTGCTTCCTCTCGGGTTTTCTCTCAAAGAAACACACCTAGAGTTTCAGCCACTCTTTGTGCAACGACACCAATTACAGCTGCTTGTCCTCAGAACTATTCCATGCAGCTACAAAAGCATCAATTAATGGACATACTTTAGATGCCTTAATTGACTCAGGTAGCACTGATAGTTTCATTAGGGAACAGATTGTTGCAGAGTTAAAGCTACATGTTTTCCCATCGGACCAGGCAATTGCGATGGCTCAGTCATCACTTAATACCAGAATTTCTGGCTTTTGTATGGTTGAAATAACACTTAATGGTCACAGGTATCCCTCCACCCGGCTTTCGGTGCTCAAGGACTTATGTAGTGATCTTATCTTAGGGCTAGATTTTCAAAAGCAGCATAAGAAGCTCACCATTGAGTTCGGCGGATCCAAACCTGAACTCACTATTTCTAATATACGACCTCGATTACCGTTCTGTGCATTGTCAGCAGCTTCACTGGATGAACCCTCACTGTTTACCAGTATCCCTCCTCGATGCAAACCGATTATAACAAAGTCACGACGTTTCAGTCAGGAAGACCAGTCTTTTATTGCGGCTGAGATTTCTCGGCTTTTAGCAGAGGATATCATCGAGCCTTGTTCGTCGCCATGGCGCGCCCAGGTCGTTATTGTTAAGAACCCTCTACAACCTCACAAGAAACGGCTGTGCATTGACTATTCACAGACCATCAATCAATATACGGACTTGGACGCATACCCATTGCCGCGCATCGATGATATGGTTAATAAACTGGCTGAGTACACGGTGTTCTCAACATATGATCTGAAAAGTGCCTATCATCAGGTACCCTTGAAGGTCTCAGATAAGCAGTATACGGCCTTTGAAGCCAATGGACGGCTGTATCAATTTCGTCGCCTCCCCTTTGGGGTCACTAATGGAGTGGCTGTCTTCCAGCGAGCAATGGATGACCTGGTTAAACAGGAAGACTTAAAGGATACGTTTCCTTATCTGGACAATATTACTGTCGCAGGTCGCAATCAGCGGGAACATGACGCCAATCTCCAACGATTTTGGGATGCACTCCAGCACCGTAATTTGACATTAAATGCGGCTAAATCCATTGAGTCACAACCAACCATCAACATCCTTGGCTATTGTGTGGGCAATGGCATCATTAAACCTGACCCTGAAAGGCTTCGCCCACTCCAAGAACTCCCGCCACCTAAGAATCCGGCCTCCTTGCGCCGGGCCCTCGGCCTGTTTGCATACTATGCTAAATGGATTCCTAACTTCTCGGACCGAATCCAACCTCTACTGAAGGCCAGCACATTCCCACTAGACACAGCGGCTGTTGCAGCCTTTAACCTCCTGAAAAAACAGTTGGAGAAAGCGGCTCTTCACTCCATCGATGAGAGTCTTCCTTTTGTTGTTGAGTGTGATGCCTCGGAGGTGGCGATCTCGGCCACTCTGAATCAGGAAGGTCGTCCGGTGGCATTTTTGTCCAGGACTTTTCAAGGGGCTGAGCTACATTATCCTCCAGTCGAGAAAGAAGCTACAGCCATCATAGAGGCAGTACGGAAGTGGACTCATCTCCTAGCTCGCCAGCACTTTACCTTAATCACGGACCAGCGATCGGTCGCCTTCATGCTCGATAATCGAAAACAGACCAAAATTAAAAATAATAAAATCCAGCTTTGGCGGCTGGAATTGGCCTCTTTTGGTTACACCATCCACTATCGACCTGGCAAGGAGAATGTGGCTCCGGATACCCTCACACGAGCATTCTGCTCCGCCATGGCACCCTCTACGCTCGTAGACATCCATGATGGGTTGTGTCATCCGGGCGTTACTCGCATGCTACACTTCGTGCGGTCCCGAAATCTCCCATTCTCTACCGGGGATGTAAAGAAGATGTGCTCGGACTGCAGAGTCTGTGCGGAATTGAAACCTCAGTTTTTCCGCCCCTCGGGTGGTATACTCATACATGCGACCCAGCCAATGCAACGGCTTAGCATCGATTTTAAGGGGCCGTTGC
This sequence comes from Squalus acanthias, assembly GCA_030390025.1. Taxonomy (NCBI): domain Eukaryota; kingdom Metazoa; phylum Chordata; class Chondrichthyes; order Squaliformes; family Squalidae; genus Squalus; species Squalus acanthias. The sequence goes on along the minus strand of JASTWF010000633.1, from coordinate 197,515 downwards.
CCTCTTCAACTCGCAACACTTATCTATTGACCATGGTCGATGAGTATTCCCGTTTTCCATTTGCCTTTCCCTGCCCCAATATGCTGACGACCACGGTTATCAGCTGCCTTGAGCAGGTATTTGCTTTCTGTGGCATGGCATCCTATGTTCATTCGGATCGGGGCCCTTCTTTTATGTCAGGAGAACTCAAGGCCTATCTCTCGGAACGGGGTATTGCTGCCAGCAGAACGACGCCTTATCATCCGGTCGGGAATGGGCAAGTCGAGCGTTTTAACGCTATCATCTGGAATGCGGTACGTCTGGCTTTGAGATCTCGGGGCCTACCCAACCAGCAATGGGAAGCAGTACTTCCAGACGCATTACACTCCACACGGTCCCTCCTTTCGACCGCCACAAATACGACGCCTCATGAACGGTTCTTCCGATTTCAGCGTCGCTCATCCTATGGGATATCTCTCCCGTCGTGGCTGACTGCACCGGGACCAGTGCTACTCCGAAGATATGTTCGGGCGTCTAAGAATGACCCCCTGGTAGATGAGGTTGAGCTCACTGACGTCAACCCTACCTACGCCTATATTCGGTATCCTGACGGTCGGGAATCTACCGTGTCATTGCGGGATCTGGCTCCCTGCCCGCCGAAACATAGAGGGACACCAGGGGATGATATTGTACCAGGCACATCTCTGGGCTTGCCAGGTGCCTCTCATCACGATCTGGATCTGACGCCGGCTGGTACCTCACTCCAGCGTGCCGACCTGGGGCAGACTGACTATGAGCCCGTCGGGGCTCGCACGCGCAGCCACGATCCACCCCGTACCATACGCTCGGAAACGGATCTGCCACAGCCCTGCCCGACACCCGTTCGGGCACCAGTACACAGTCAGGATCGTCCTGACCCCTCACAGAGCGGGCTGGATCACTCAGACTCTGGTCCACGGCCCGCGGCGGGTAAACAGGCTAGGGGCCCTCTACCGCTACGAGAACCCAAACGGGTGCGGCTCTCCCTCGTCCAGCGGCTACGAAATGGAGGGAGAATGTGGTAACACAATACAGCTTCCTGTGACTCGAACTTCATCCCGGCCTCCTAATCTTTTATGGGGGGAGAATGTGGTAACACAATACAGCTTCCTGTGACTCGAACTTTATTACATCACTTCCTGTGATTAGTCCAGGATAAATACTGGGCTGATCAGTTGGATCCTGGAGAGGCATAGAGTAAGACCTCTTTTGTATGTAGCACCTTTTTAGTTGATTAAAGCTTACTTTAAGTTCACCACGCGTAAGGCTCATTCTTACGACGGGTCCTTTAGGGAAGAGTGACCATAACATGATAGAATTCTTCATTAAGATGGAAAGTGAAGTAGTCCAATCCGAAACTAGGGTCCTAAATCTAGAAAAGGGAAACTACGAAGGTATGAGGAGTGAGTTGGCTATGATAGATTGGGGTACTTCATTAAAAAGCATGACGGTGGATAGGCAATGGCTAACATTTAAGGAACGAATGCATGAATTGCAACAGTTATACTTTCCTTTCTGGCGCAAAAACACAAAAGGAAAAGCGGCCCAACCATGACTAACAAAAGAAATTAAGGATAGTATTAGATCCAAAGAGGAGTCATATAAAGTTGCCAGAAAAAGTAGCAAGCCTGAGGATTGGGAGCAGTTTAACATTTAGCAAAAAAGGACCAAGAGATTGATTAAGAGGGGAAAAATAGAGGATGAGAGTAAACTTGCAAGGAACATAAAAGCAGACTGTAAAAGCTTCCACAAGTATGTAAAAAGAAAAAGATTAGTGAAGACAAATGTAGATCCCTTACAGTCAGAAACAGGAGACTTTATAATGGGGAACAAGGAAATGGCAGAGCAATTAAACAAATACTTTAGTTCTGTCTTCATGGAAGAGGACACAAATAACTTCCAGAAATGCTAGGGAACAAAGGGTCTAGTGAGAAGGAGGAATTAAAGGAAATTAGTATTAGTGAAAAAATAGTGCTGGCGAAATTAATGGGACTGAAAGCTGATAAATCCCCAGGGCCTGATCATCTGCATCCCAGAGTACTAAAAGAGGTAGCCATGGAAATAGTGGATGCATTGGTTGTCATCCAAAATTCTATAGATTATGGAACAGTTCCTGCAGATTGGAGGGTGGCAAATGTAACCCCACTATTTAAAAAAGGAGGGAGAGAGAAAACAGAGAACTACAGACCAGTTAGCCTAACATCAGTAGTAGGGAAAATGCTAGAGTCTATTATAAAGGATGTGATAGCAGGACACTTAGAAAATATCAACGGGATTAGACAAAGTCAACATGGATTTATGAAAGGGAAATCGTGTTTGACAAACCTACTAGAGTTTTTTGAGGATGTAACTGGTAGAATAGATAAGGGAGAACCAGTGGATGTGGTGTATTTCGATTTTCAGAAGGCCTTTGATAAAGTCCCACATAAGAGGTTCGTGTGCAAAATTAAAGCACATGGGATTGGGGGTAATATACTGGCATGGATTGAAAATTGGTTAACAGACAGGAAACAGAGAGTAGGAATAAATGGGTCTTTTTCGGGGTGGCAGGTGGTGACTAGTGGGGTACCGCAGGGGTCAGTGCTTGGGCCCCAGCTATTCACAATATATTATCAATGATTTGGATGAGGGAGCCAAATGTAATATTTCCAAGTTTGCTGACGACACGAAACTAGGTGGGATTTTGAGTTGTGAGGAGGATGCTAGGAGGCTTCAAGGCGATTTAGACAAGTTGAGTGAGTGGGCAAATACAAGGGACCTGGGTGTCCTTGTACACCAGTCACTGAAAGCAAACATGCAGGTGCAGCAAGCAGTTAGGAAGGCAAATGGTATGTTGGCCTTCATTGCAAGAGGATTTGAGTACAGGAGCAAGGATGTCTTACTACAGTTATACAGGGCATTGGTGAGACCACACCTGGAGTACTGTGTGCAGTTTTGGTCTCCTTACCTAAGAAAGAATATACTTGCCATAGAGGGAGTGCAGCGAAGGTTCACCAGACTGCTTCCTGGGATGGCAGGACTGTCTTTTGAGGAGAGATGGGGTCGACTAGGCCTGTATTCACCAGTGTTTAGAACATAGAAGATAGGAGCAGGAGTAGGCCATTCGGCCCCTCGAGCCTGCTCCGCCATTCGATGAGATCATGGCTGATCATCCAAACTCAGTACCCTGTACCTGCCTTCTCCCCATATCCCTTGATACCTTTAGCTTTAAGAAATATATCTAACTCATTCTTGAATATATTTAATGAATTGGCCTCAACTACCTTCTGTGGTAGAGAATTCCACAGGTTCACCACTCTCTGGGTGAAGAAATTCTTCCTCATTTCTGTCCTAAATGGCTTACCCCTTATCCTTAGATTATGACCCCTGGTTCTGGACTCTCCGACCATCGGGAACATTCTTCCTGCATCTAGTTTGTCCAGACCTGTCAGAATTTTATATGTTTCGATGAGATCCCCTAGTTTCGACTAGGCCTGTATTCACCAGTGTTTAGAACATAGAAACATAGAAGAGAGGAGCAGGTGTAGGCCATTCGGCCCCTCGAGCCTGCTCCGCCATTCGATGAGATCATGGCTGATCATCCAAACTCAGTACCCTGTACCTGCCTCTCCCCATATCCCTTGATACCTTGAGGGGGGATCTCATTGAAACGTATAAAATTCTGACAGGGCTAGACAGGCTAGATGCAGGGAGGATGTTTCCCCTGGCTGGAGTGTCTAGAACGAGGGGTCACAGTCTCAGGATACGGGGTAGGACATTTAGGACTGAGATGAGGAGAAATTTCTTCACTCAGAGGGTGGTGAACCTGTGTAATTCTCTACCACAGAAGGCTGTGGAGGCCAAGTCACTGAATATATTTAAGAAGGAGATAGATAGATTTCTAGAAACAAAAGGCATCAAGGGGTATGGAGAGAGAGCGGGAATATGGTATTGAGATAGAGGATCAGCCATGATCATATTGAATGGTGGAGCAGGCTCGAAGGGCCGAATGGCCTACTCCTGCTCCTATTTTTCTATGTTTGTAGGGTTTCTCCAGCAGTGTGTCTATATTTGTAGGGTTTCTCCGGCAGTGTGTCAATATTTGTAGGGTTTCTCCAGCAGTGTGTCTATATTTGTAGGGTTTCTCCGGCAGTGTGTCAATATTTGTAGGGTTTCTCCGGCAGTGTGTCAATATAGAAACATAGAAGATAGGAGCAGGAGTAGGCCATTCGGCCCCTCTAGCCTGCTCCACCATTCAATGCGATCATGGCTGATCATCCAAATTCAGAACCCTGTCCCTGCTTTCTCCCCATATCCCTTGATCCCTTTAGCCTTAAGAAATATATCCAACTCCTTCTTGAATATATTTAATGAATTGGCCTCTACTGCCTTCTGTGGTAGAGAATTCCACAGGTTCACCACTCTCTGGGTGAAGAAATTCCTCCTCATTTCTGTCCTAAATGGCTTACCCCTGATCCTTGGACTGTGACCCCTGGTTCTGGACTCCCCGAGGGTTTCTCCGGCGGTGTGTCAATATTTGTAGGGTTTCTCCGGCAGTGTGTCAATATTTGTAGGATTGCTCCGGCAGTGTGTCAATATTTGTAGGATTTCTCCGGCAGTGTGTCAATATTTGTAGGGTTTCTCCAGCAGTGTGTCAATATTTGTAGGATTGCTCCGGCAGTGTGTCAATATTTGTAGGATTTCTCCGGCAGTGTGTCAATATTTGTAGGATTTCTCCGGCGGTGTGTCAATATTTGTAGGGTTTCTCCGGCAGTGTGTCAATATTTGTAGGATTTCTCCGGCAGTGTGTCAATATTTGTAGGATTTCTCCGGCGGTGTGTCAATATTTGTAGGGTTTCTCCGGCAGTGTGTCAATATTTGTAGAGTTTTTCCTGTAGTGCCTGAGCATTTGTAGGGTTTCTCAAATAGTGTATCAGTATTTGTAGAGTGTTTCCGGTAAAAATTGAAAGCTCCAATTTCCCAGCATCCACAGCCTTTTGGAGAAAAGAATTCCAATTTCTACCACCCTTTGTGTGAAAAAGAGCTTCCTGATTTCACCGCGGAACAGCCTAGTTCTTATTTTAAGATTTTGCCCATTTGTTCTGCATTCCCTTACCAGAGAAAATGGTTTCTCTGTACCTTCCCTATCAAATTCATTTAACATTTTAAACACTTCAGTTAGATCACCCTGAACCTTCTAAATTCAAGGGGATACAAGCCACGTTTATGCAACCTGTCCTTATAATTTAACCCTTTAAGCCCTGGTATAATTCTCCCAAGGGCAATATATCCTTCCTGAAGTGCGTTTCCCAAAACTGAACTCAGTACTCCAGAAGGGCCAAAGCTCTGTACAATTGAGTATAACCTCCTTCCCTTTGTATTCCAGCTCACCTGAGATAAAGGCCAACGTCCTATTAGCCATTTTGATTTCTTTTTGTACCTGTGCACTAACATTTAGTGATTTGTGATTTGCTCCTCCACAGTTCCTAATCTCTCGCCATTAAGAACATATTCCAGTTTGTCTTTTTTGAACCAAAGTGGATGACCTTGCACTTCCCCACATTGAAGCCTACCTGCCATTGTTTGGCCCACTCACTTAATCTGTCTGTTTTCTTGTAACTTCCTGCTCCCATCAACACAACTTACTGTGCCTCCTAACTCGGTCTCATCTGCAAACTTGGATATACGACTCTCTATTTCTTCATCCAAGTCATTGATATATATGGTGAAAAGCTGGGGCCCCAGTACAGATCCCTGGGGAACTCCACTCGTCACATTCTGCCAAACCTTTATCCCTACTCTCTGTCCAATTACTAACACATGATGCAAAGTCTAGTTCCGTATGCTTTTATTTTTTACTAATAATCTCTTGTGTAGAACCTTATCAAATGCTGTCTGGTGGTCGATATTGACAACATCGCTACCAATGTTCCTGCTAAGCTGTCGCGTGTGCGCAGCCACGCAGTAACCTGCAAGGTCTAACATAGGCTACTCACTGGCTTTAACATTGGAAATACTGCACATGTGCAAAAATTTAAAGGGACCGCACAGTGAAATAAACAGGCCTCGCACAACAAAGCACAGCTTATAGGGAACATTGGACACTACCTTATCCACCATCAACCCATTTAGTCAGACATGAGCTACCAATCACAAATCCATGCTGACTCTCTTTGATCAGCTCACACTTGTTAAAGTGCTCCATCACTCTGTCCTATGTTCCAAACAGAGCAACCAATTTTTCATCATTAAATCTCTCAAACAGCAAGTGAAATGAAGAACCCATTAATCGTTTTGGTGATGGTGTTTGAGAAAGGAATGTTGGCCAGGACACCTAGAAAACGCCTTGCTCTACTTTGAACAATGGCATGAGATCCTTTCCGCCTGCCTGAACAGGTAGACAGGACCTCAGTCTAACACCTCATCCAAAAGAATTATGTAGTTACAAGCTAGATACTTAGCTAGGACTGAAAACATCAAACTAGCAGACATAAGTGTAAATTTAACAGACGACATTAGGAAGACAATTTTTCTCCTGGAGTAGATGTGTGGAATTAGACTCTAGCTAAGGCAGTTAACACTGTGTTGATTTATCCTTAAAAAGAGCTGGACAAGCATTTGTTGGAAACAGGTTTGTGTTATAAAGATAAATATAGATAATGATGATTCGATGCTATATCGAACAATGTGGTTCTTGAGCTTCTAGAACCATAGAAATGTCATGCTGAGGAAAGCAATTGGTCTGTGATGAATAATGAAAGATGTAAGCCTCCAGAGATAAAAACGGAAGTACTGGAAATAGACACACAGGAGTCAATTTTAACAGTTAAAATGGAATAGGGGACTTACCCTGGCCGACTGCAATATTAAATTGCAGGCAGCAAGGACACCTGCCTGAAACCAGCGGAGACCTCTTTAAATATGCTGATCAGGCTTTGATGACATCATTGGGGCCCGATCTGTCAGTTTACCCTGAGGCCTGAGCAGGGGCAGCATTGATGCTGGGAGCAGGAGTCAGGCCTAGGAGAGACCCAGCAAGGTAAGTTTTTTAATTTGTTTTTAGTTTCCTTCTGTGCCATAAGAACATAAGAAATAGGAGCAGGAGTAGGCCATTCGGCCCTTCGAGCCTGCTCCGCCATTCAATGAGATCATGGCTGATCTTCTGCCTCAACTCCATTCACCGGCCCTATTGCCATATCCCTTGATGTCCTTACTAGTCAGAAATCTATCGACTTCTGTTTTGAATATACCCAATGACTTTGCCTCCACAGCCCTCTGGGGTAGAGAATTCCAGAGATTCACCACCCTCTGTGTGAAGAAATTTCTTCTCCTCTCAGTCCTGAATGGCCTACCCTTTATCTTGAGGCTGTGGCCCCTGGTTCTAGACGCCCCAGCCAAGGGAAACATTCTCCCAGCATCCATCCTATCAAGCCCTGTAATAATTTTGTATGCTTCAATGAGATCCCCTCTCATTCTTCTGAATTCGAGAGAATACAAGCCTAGTTTACTCAATCTCTTCTCATACGACAGTCCCGCCATCCCAGGAATCAATCTCGTGAACCTTCGTTACACTCCCTCTATGGCAAGTCTATCCTTCCTTAGGTAAGGAGACCAAAATTGTACACAGTACTCCAGGTGTGGTCTCACCAAGGCCCTATATAATTGGAGTAAGACTTCTTTACTCCTGTACTCAAATCCTCTTGTAATGAAGGCCAGCATACCATTTGCCTTCCTAATGGCTTGCTGCACCTGCACATTCACTTTCAGTGACTCATGTACAAGGACACCCAGGTCCCTTTGAGCATCTGCATTCCCCAATCTTTCACCATTTAGGAAATACTCTTTACCTTTCTGTTTTTTCTACCAAAGTGGATAACTTCACATTTATCCACATTATATTCCATCTGCCATGTTCTCGCCCACTCACTGAGCCTGTCGAGATCCCCTTGAAGCCTCTTCACATCCTCTTCGCAACTGACACTGCCACCTAGCTTTGTATCATCAGCAAATTTGGAAATGTTACATTTAGTCCCCTCATCCAAATCATTGATATAGATTGTGAATAGCTGGGGCCCAAGCACCGATCCCCACTAGTCACAGCCTGCCATCCTGAAAAAGACCCGTTTATCCCTAATCTTTGTTTTCTGTCTGTTAACCAATTCTCAATCCATGCTAGTATATTAGCCCCCAATTCCATGTGCTCTAATTTTGTTCACCAACCTCTTGTGTGGGACCTTATCGAAGGCCTTCTGAAAATCCAGATACACCACATCTACCGGTTACCCTTTGTCTACTCCACTAGTTACATCCTCAAAGAACTCCAATAGGTTTGTCAAACAGGATTTCTCTTTCATAAATCCATGTTGACTCTGCCCAATCTTACTATTAGTTTCTAAGTGCCCAGTTATTGCATCCTTTATAATAGATTCCAGCATTTTACCAACTACTGATGTGAGGCTAACAGGTCTGTAGTTCCCCGTTTTCTCTCTCCTCCTTTCTTAAATAGCGGGGTTACATTTGCTATCCTCCAATCTGCAGGAACCGTTCCAGAATCTGTAGAATTTTGGAAGATGACAACCAATGCGTCCACCTCTTTCAAAACCCTAGGATGTAGGTCATCCGATCCTTGGGATTTATCGACTTTTAGTCCCATTAATTTTGCTAGTAATGTTTTTTTACTAATAATAATGTCTTTAAGTTCCTCATTCTCGTCACACCCTTGGTTTTCTCGTATTTCTGGGAGGTTTTTTGTGTCTTCCTCCGTGAAGACAGAAACAAAGTATTTATTTAATTTCTCTGCCATTTCCTCATTCCCCATTATAAATTCTCCCGTCTCTGACTGTTAATTTTGCTATTACTGGTGCTCGTCCGAGCCCCATAAGGAAACCTTGGGCCTCCCCTGTCCCGGGCTTCCCCTGACTGGGATTCCTCTCCTGGAACACTTACCTGGTACTGGCGACGGTTCCCACTGATGCGGACCTCTTGTTACCTGATTTTAATGGCCGGGGAGCCACTTTCCACCCCATTGGTTGGGAAGTCAGAAAGCGCCATGCGAATCAATCCCAGCCGTTAAAACTGGCCAAGCCTGTTGCCGCGCCCGGATGTGCACGCGGCTTGCTGTGCCGTGTTCCCACCTGGGAGTTAAAATCGAGGCCACTGTGTCCATCAACAACTAAAGAGAAAAGGCAAGTGGAGACCATTATTTCAGCTACCATTAAAGCACTCTTTAACTCAAATCTCATTTTATATGATGACTTTGTTATCCTTATCTTCTGCAGGTTGGTCCGTTGAATCAGTGGGACTTCTAGTCATTTCACTTGTTTTCATGCTTACACCAATAGTAGTGTATTTCGGAAAGAAGTATGGTCCATTACAAAGGTTTTGGTCAAATAGCTGTAAGTAAGAAGCTTAATTTTTGTACTATAGGTGTATGCTGTGCATATATCCTATTTCTACTTAACAACTATGAACGCTATAAAAGGTGAACGAATGTAAAATCTTGCTACTTTTGACACTGTCATCTCTCTTTGGCCTGAGATAGTTTTCACACCAGTTTTGCTTAAGTACCAAATTTGCTTGTAACATATTTTGTGCTGGGTAACTTTGCTCGCCATAACATTCTTTTTCCCAGTAAGAATGAAAGTAATTCTACTGTTACATGTGCAATTATATAGTGGTGAAATGTTAGCAACTGTGCATGCACGAGGATATAAATTTCACAAGATAATGAAATTGCAATGTAAATGGGTGCCATACTAGATTGTGGGGTACATCCTCAGCTCTCTTTGATTCATTTATTCTGGTTCTTGAGTTCTGAATTTCCCCCTTTTATACTGTGGGGCAGATTCGGACTCATAGGAACAGGGGTAGGCCTTGTTGCCCCTCAAGCCTGGGCCCATTCAATTAGGTCTGTAGCTCAACTCCATTTACCTGCCTTAGCTCCATATTCCTTGATACTCTTACCTGACAAAAATCTATAGATCTCAGTCTTGAAAGCTCCAGTTGCCCAGCTTCCACAGCCTTTTGGAGAGGATAATTCCAGATTTCCACTACCCTTTCTGTGGAAAAAGTACTTCCCGATTTCTGCCCTAAATGGCCAAGCTCTAATTTTAAGGTTATACCCTCTCATTCTGGATTTCCCCCACCAGAGGAAATGGTTTCTTTGTATCTACCCTATTGAATCCTTTTAACATTTTAAACACCTCCATCTGATCATCCCTCAATCTTCTATACTCCAGGGAATCCAAGCCAAGTTTATGCAATCTGTCCTCATAATGTAACCCTCTATGCCCCAGTATCATTCTGGTGAATCTGTGCTTTCCCCCCTCCAAGGCTAATGTATCCTTCCTGAGGTACGGTGCCCAGAACTGAACACAGTACTCCAGACTGGGTCTGACTAAGGCTCTGTACAACTGGGGTGTAAGCCTGCTTCAACTGTCCCAGGCTATGGTATGTTGCAGTTCCAGCATGCGGCATATTTTTTAATTCCCTGCAATTATTGTTTTGAATGCACTTTAATGTGTTTAGTTGCTTACAAGTAATAATGATCTAAGTGAGTGCACATTAGAGACATTTTTAATATCGACAGCTAACGAGTGGTATGTTGCACGATTAATGGGTTGTTTGCATTCAGTAATCTAACATGCGTACAGAGGTGAATGTTGTTACTACTTAACAACACCTTATTAATATTCTTGTGTTTGGCAGGGTTACCTATTCTGGTCGCCATGTTTGTGCATATAACAATCATCACTACAGTAATTTTGATTATGAAGAAGTATGAGTACAGCGGTGAGTATACTCAGCAACCTTTACTGACCAGAGCGAAAACATCTCAAATTGTTTTTAATCCAGCCATGTGGGCTATGTGCTTCACCAGGAGATTTTCCACATGGTGCTATTGTTCAGGTTTCTTGTTTCAAACAGTTTCCCATCACTTCCTGTGATCAGAGCTTGTGCCCCATAATGAGGAGGTGTATTTTTGCTAACTGGCCTCGCAGAGATATCAGCTAGACCAATGATCGACTTAAATTGTGTTAGTTGCATTTGAACTTTGTGTCTTGTGCTGCTCTCAATGCCTTTGTTTTGGAGAAATACCAGTACACAGATCAGATTTATACAGGTTAAAATTGCCACAGTAGTCATTTATTGCCCAAGTTATGTACACAGAGGCAAAGGTACGAGACAAAATACTAACCGTCCAAGGCAACATTGTGAAACAGCAATGAAAAGTCCTGTTAAATAGCCCTTTATGCTCTCAGTCTTAGCTTCTTCAGTAGAAAAAAGTATCACATAGCTTGAAGAAGCATAAATTAATCGAATATCAAAATAACAGGACTGTTTTGACAAGTGACAATAATGAAAAACCAAGGGGGGAAAATTGAGTTGCTAACTTTGAGTAGCACCCCGAAAAAATTAGTGCGACCGCGGCCGATTTTCCCAGGTAGCGCCCTGAGAGGGAGGAGGGGCGCTACTGGAAGCGCCCCGCGTCCCTCTTGGGGCGCTGCGAGGCAATATCGTGGCACTGCGGCACATCGCGCCGCGATACTGCAGGCCTTCCTCCCCTTATTAAAGGGGAGGGGCCTGGCGCAGCGCGTCCCAGCGCCCAGCTGGGCCACCAGGGATCGGGAGTGCCGGCAAACGAGCCCGGCACTCAAGGAGTGCCGGGCTCACGGAGAGCAGCCGGCACCCCGTGGGGGGGGGCTTCACAGGGGCCGGGGACAGCAACGGGGGCAGGTGCTGGCAGGCGGCCAGCAACAAAAATGGCCTCCCGCCACCTCCCCTTTAACTAGCGCCGTCCTGGCTGCAGGTAGGCCCCCCTGACCCCGTCAGACATAGCGTCCGGCGGTAAGTCAGGGGGGCGCTACCGAAGATCGCGAGCGGGGCGCTGTGCACGGCGATGACGTCATCGCCGGCAGCGTTAATCTCCCGCTGAATTTCCGGGTGCTAGTTGCTTTGCGCTCTGTTAGCGCCCTCTATTATTTTAAAATCAAATGGTGTCAGACGTTTGGCATGATATGAATACTTTTGCAGGGAGACTGGCTTGTTACACAGTTAAGACACAATAATTACACCACACGAATGATTTTTCAATCTAGGTGACTATAACTTCCAAGAACAAGTTCCTGGGCCTGGATTTTTTGCTTTTGTAGAATCCCACTGCGCCTTTGGCATGGCAGGACTTCCACCCATCACAAAGATGCTCTCTTGACACTTGGCTCAGTGGCTTCACTCTCACTGAGATGGCATGGCTCTATTTGAAGAGGAACAGAGGAGTTCTTCTGCTTTCCTTGGCCAATATTTATCCTTCAACCAACAACGATAAAATAAACAGCTTATCTGGTCATTTATCTCATTGCTGTTTGTGGAACTTTGGTCAGCGCAAATTAGCTGCTGCATTTCCCTACATTCAGATTTTTGAACGCTAAGGGAGTCGAGGGTTATGGGGAGCGGGCAGGGAAGTGGAGTTGAGGCCAAGATCAGATCAGCCATGATCTTATTGAATGGCGGAGCAGGCTCGAGGGGCCAAATGACCTACTCCTGCTCCTACGTCTTATGTTCAGTAGACAACTGGTCCATCAATTAATTAGGCAAAATGCCAGCCAACTTGCCAGATTGACGTGGTACATCCATGATGATCAGGCATGGATGCTCTAGCATGGTTACCTGACTAATGGGCCCATCCAACCCCAGTTTGGCATCAGAGTTTTCCTTCCCCTAGATCCATTTAGTTTATAGCACCTGATTCCATATTATTCGGTACAACCCCACTGGGTTTCCCCAAGAAGGGCTTCCCCATCCACTACTCGGGGGACAAGCCGCTACGCCATTGCATCCCAGCACCTGACTCTTGACCTTTAAAGCTGACCTTAGGTACAGAACATTGAGATCTTCTATAGAGATGGAAACGTACGAGTCACCAAGCAGCACTCTGAAGAAGAATGCTACAATCAATTTCCCTACTTTACACAGTTACTACAATCCAAAGTAATTCGTGGGCTGTAAAGCACTTTGGGACATCCTGAGGTTGTGAAAGGTGCTATATAAATGCAAGTTTGTTTATTCTTTCTTTACCTTGCCTGACCTGACCGGGTCATTGAACTGATGTGGCACTGAACACCTGTATGGGCAGCTGTGGAGCCGGCCCTTACTGTCATAACCATCTCCCGCCACTGTGTCTGCACAGTTTCCTTGGATAGCCTTCTTCCCTGCAGCTCAGACAGGGCCTCCTCTCCATGCTGAATTGGGCCAGCAGTATATGTGTTGAAGCTTCCAAATATTTGGGAGCTCTGTACCCTGCGGCAGAACTGCCAGATATCTTTAATGGTTCCTACTCCTGATGCTGTTTTAAACAGCTGCGGTCATTTAAATTCCGCAGCGGCAAGCCCGCAATTGGATGCAGGAATACTGCTGGGAGCCAGCCGACATACTTAATGAAGCTGACCATGAAAACTTTCCCAGCTCAAGACTGGCATCTCCAAATAGACAGGAGCTAGTGATTTTTGTAATAATGTACAAAGTACTGCGCCTAATCTAACTATAACCTTCTTTGTTAAGAGTGTCAGTCTTGATAGTACTTATTATTTCCCTGAAATAATGTTTAAAACCATGAAGGGTTTAGATAGAGTAAACAATGGCTGAAGGGTCGCTAACCAGAGGGAACAGATTTAAGGTGATTAGCAAAAGAACCAGAGGCGACATGCAACGAGTGGTTCGTATTTGGAATGCACTGCCTGAAAGGGTGATGGATACAGATTCAATAGTAGCCTTCAAAAGGGAATTAGATAAATACTTGAAGGAGAGAAAATTGCAGGGATATGGGGAAAGAGCGGGGGAGTGAGACTAACTGGATTGCTCTTTGAAAGAGCCAGCACAGACTCGATGGGCCGAATGGCCTCCTCCTGTGCTGTACTATTCTATGATTCTATGAAAGGAAAAAAATTGACTGCATCTTGGTTTTGTTAGTAGTTCTTTGAGCTCAATATTCCCATACTAAAATACAAATCCTGACTGGTTTCTTTTTATTCTTTTTAGAGGAAGGATGCGCCTCTGAATGGCCCTTGATCCATAAGTTATTTGGAGCTGTTGCTTCACCATTTGTGTTATGTCTGATTGTCTTCATCTACAGTAAGTATCGCAAATACCTGTGTAAACCCTAACTGATTTAAAGTGAACATTTTAGAAGACTTTACAAAGTGGATACATTAAAGTGAAATCAGTAAATTAGTGCTCAACGCAAGGTGATGAAAACAAATTCATAATTCCTGTCTTCCGCTACCTGTTAAAATGCTGCACCACACACTCTTCTCTTATCAAAGAGAGCAAGCAGGAGGCCTGCTCCCAGGCCTCTGCCACTGCCACTCTGAAGTCACCTGGTATTTATCCCTCCCTGCTTCATAGGGACTGAAGCCAATTGTAGTAACCCTATTGTCATCCTAGCCGAGATCAGCTATCTCAGCAGAGACCAGGGATTGAGCTTGGCATTTTACCTAGTGTGTGTGGCTCAGTACTACAGATTTATCAATTAAGCAATTGGGGTACTACTTTGTGATTGAATCTTTTCCTAATGTTCCTTTCATTAGTGTGGAAAAATTGTATTTATTCTTAACTTCATTTGAACATTTAATTATCTTTCTCTTTCTCTGTCTTGAATATAATTTCTTTTCTTTTGGCTAGCAGTAGCCATAGAACTGTAGAAGTCTACAACACAGAAGTCTCCTCTTAGCGAGAGGTGTCTGGAACTAATCCCCCTGCTCGGTTTTCTCCCCATAACCCTGTATCTTCTCTGCTTCAAATATTTCTCCACTTTTCTCTTAAAACTACTCCCTCTGGCAAAGCATTCCATGCGCCAACTACTCTCTGAGTAAAACATTTCTCCTAACCTCCCTCCTTCTCCTCACCTCCCTCCTTCTCCTCTTCACAACAATTTTAAATTGATGAACCCCTTAGCACTGACTCCCCAATAGGTTTTGATAGTTTTTCCCTATTCACTCTATCATAATTTTGAAAACCTCTATTAAATCTCCTCTGCTCCAGTGGAAAAACTCCCGTTTCTCAAGTCTCTCCTTATAACGATAATTTCCCATCCCTGGCACCATCCTGTGAATCTACGCTGTGTGCTCTCAATGGCTTTTAAGTCGTTTTTATAATGAGGTGCCCAAAACTGCACACAGCTCGAACTGCAGCCTAACTAATTTACCATTACTTCTTTACTCATGTACTCCATGCCTCTATTAAGCAATTTTTTTATGGCTTTATTGACCAGTATTTGCATTTCAGGGAATTACATATTTCCTATCACTGTTTATCGACATCTTTTAGCATCTGCACATCTTTGTTTAAACAAAAAAAAGCTGCATTTATATAGCACTTTATCACATCCTCAGGATGTCCCAAAGTATTTCACAGCTAACAAATTATATTTGAATGAAGTCACTGTTGTTTTGTAAACAAGGATACTACAACCAGCAGACAGGATGGTTTAACAGTTTGCTTTTGTGGTGGTGTTGGCTGAAGGAGGCGCATTGGCCAGGGCAGCAGGATAAATCCCAGCTCCTCTTCGTATAGGGCCATGCGATCTTTTACGCTAACTTGAGTAGCTAGATGGGACCTTCGTTTAACATCTCAACCAAAAGATAGTGGCCTAGAGCTAGGGTTGTGCCCGAAGCGGGGGCGATCCAGGTGCAGTGCACACTGCAGGCACCTAAAGAGGCCGGCGGCAGCACCATGGCAAATTGTATGTTACCGGTGAGCTGTGGGTGTCGGTCGCGGCCCCGGAGGCAGCTTGCCACTTGTGGGTGGAGCGAGATCGGCTAGGTGGGACGCTGGGGGAAGGAAGGAATCGGGAGGAGACGAGTGCAGGCTGGCAGCAGCCCGCAGTTTTAATATGGAGCCAGGAGGAGCACTCCTTGTTCCTCCGCGCTCCACATTCAGCTAAGTTTTAAAAAAAACTTTTAACTTACCTTTTGGATGGCAGCCTCCAGCGGTCTCTCTTTGGGACTGCTGGTTTGGCTGCTATGCGCTTGAGAAAACCGAGCGCAGCATGCACATGCTGCAGCCAGTCGCCAACCAGTTTCACAAAGGGGCCTGAAACCGATGTTAGGCTGTGATTCGCATAAGCAATGGGCCTAATGCCAGTTTCAGGCGGGCGCCCTGGACAACTACACCAATATGGTGTGCAGTGCACCTCCGGTGCGAACTGAGCAGCACCTGCCATATTGGGCCCTCCCGCACCCATTTTATCGCAGTGCGCAATCAAATTTCCAGGCCAGTAATCCAACCTTGCAGTAGGCCCTCTGTACTGTTTTGCATTGTTGGCCTTGATTTTATGCTCAAGGCCTGGAGTGTGCCTTGAATCCACACATTTGGAGGTGAAGATGCTACCACTGAGCCAACTTAGACTTAATTTGCCCACTACTTAGGCCCTTCACGTTCCAAATCTAGTTTGAATTACCACCAAGGTACCCGGCCACCCTCTCGATGCTGAGGTGAACAAAGAGGACTTGAGGTGAATTGGATGTTGATTTTTCTCTTGGATCTAGTGGGAAAATGCCAAGTCTCTGTTACCTCTACCTGACAGCCTGAGTAAGATCAAGATTTTGCTGTCTGGGCAATAGTGGCAGCAAACTCAGCCTTAGCACTGCACATTGTGTCACTGCCCTGACAATGGGTGCATCCATTCCTCCAGAAGCAAGCAACTGTTTTATTATTTGTAAAATACTGACCATTGTCATTTAATTGAATTGCATAGAGTTACTCCAACTAAAGGTATATACAAATAGCTCAGCCAGTGACTTAGTGAGTTCTTACAGCACACGGGGGTAAATTTTTGTCCACATATCTGGGATAGTTATGTGGCACAGTGGATCATCTGCTCTGTTATAGAACTCGCCTCATTTTATTGCATTAACTTATGTGCATGCGGTCTTGCGTTTTGTGTGCGCGGAGGTCCCGCGTGGTGTGCGTGTGCACGGAGGTCCCGCGTGTGTGCACGGAGGTCCTGCGTGGTGTGCGTGGTGTGCACGGAGGTCCCGCGTGGTGTGCACGGAGGTCCCGCGTGGTGTGCACGGAGGTCCCGCGTGGTGTGCACGGAGGTCCCGCGTGGTGTGCACGGAGGTCCCGCGTGGTGTGCACGGAGGTCCCGCGTCGTGTGCACGGAGGTCCCGCGTGGTGTGCGTGTGTGCACGGAGGTCTCGCGTTTTGGTTGTAGGCCAGTCTACTGCTGCATGAAGGTGTTGCATTTTGTTTAAATGGAGGTCTCGTATTTTGTTTTGTAAGAGAATGTAAGAAATATCAGGGAATATGAGGAATGATGTAAGGAATGAAAGACAATGTAAGATATGGAAAATCATGTAAGAGAATGTAAAATAATTTAAGGGAATTAGAGGAATATGAGACTGTGTAATTTAAGAGAATGCAAGGAATATAAGCTAATATAAGGAATATAACAGGATGTAAGGAATGTATGGGTATGAGAGAATATAAGTTAGCAATGTAATACATTGTTCGGAATGTAAAATGATGTGAGGAATTTAAGGAATGTGAGAGTGTGTGTGAGGAATGTGAGAGGCGTGAAGAATAAGGGGTGGGCCATTTATGACTGCGATGAGGAGAAATTTCTTCACTCAGAGGGTTTTGAATCTTTAGAATTCTCTACCCCAGTGGGCTATGGATACTCAGTCGTTGTATATTCAAGACAGAGATGGATAGATTTTTGGATATTAAGACAATCAAGGGATATGGGAATAGTGCGGGAAGGTGGAGTTGAGGTAGAAGATCAGCCATGATCTTATTGAATAGCAGAGCAGGCTCGAAGGGCCAAATGGCCTACTCCTGCTCCTATTTCTTATGTAAGAGAGCGTGAGAAATGTAAGCGAACGTGAACATGATCTCTTTCTTCCTGTTCATCGTCTGAAGCCGGGCCTCCAAAGCAGCATCAGAGAACCTGGGGGCTCGATCTGCAGGTGTTGCAGCCATTTCTCTCGTTGCCAGCGTTCCCTGCTGTCTGCAGCCAGAGTGCGCCTCCCCTTTAAGAGGTGTTGGGTGCTTTTAAGTGGTGTCAGAGACGCCCGATTTCTGGTCCCAATAAATAACGCGGGTAGCTGGCTGCACGCCTAAATCATTATGAGATGGCAGCACAAAGTTCATGTGGTTCCTGCGGCCACATGAAGAGGCATGTGCCCGTTCCTGAGCGTGATCGAATTTCTAGGCCATGGACATTCAAAACATGTTGGTTCCAGTGCTGTTGGGAATGTCATTTATGGAATGTGACTGACCAGAATGGAATAAGGTCAATGATAACATAAGAAATTGGAGCAGGAGTAGGCCATACGGCCCCTCGATGATCTTCTACATCAGCTGCACTTTCCCGCCCTATCCCCATATCTCTTGATTCCCCTAGAGTCCAAAAATCTATCGATCTCGCTCTTGAATATACTCAACGACTTTGTTTACCTTTGGAGGTCGAGTCTCTGCTGGAGGTTTTATCTGTGGTTATTTCACTTCCTTCAGGAGAGTCCACGTCGTGCAAATTTTACCTGCTTTGCTGGATGGGAGAGGCTGGTGGGTCTAATGGTTCTATTTCTCAATACTACCAACTTACTGCTGAAGTGTAGTGCCAGCATTCTCAAGTTTTACAGATGCAGTAATACTGATGCTGCAACCTGGCTAGTCAACATAACAGTGCTTTTATTATTGTGAAGTAATCATCTTAAGATACAAATGAACTAGTCAATCTTCATAAATTGTAGCAGTGGTAGTATAGCCAGTGGTAGCCATTGCAAAATAGCATTGGATCCTAAGATACAGGAATCCCAGGTTTTTATATAGCAAGGCAGAATTGCACAGTTTTGGTCTCCTTATCTGAGGAAGGATATACTTGCCTTAGAGGCGGCGCAACGAAAGTTCGCTAGATTGAT
This sequence comes from Squalus acanthias, assembly GCA_030390025.1. Taxonomy (NCBI): domain Eukaryota; kingdom Metazoa; phylum Chordata; class Chondrichthyes; order Squaliformes; family Squalidae; genus Squalus; species Squalus acanthias. Next base: position 178,601 of record JASTWF010000633.1, on the reverse strand, counting down.
TCCTGGGATGAGAGGATTGTCCTATGAGGAGAGATTGAGTAGATTGGGCCTAAGCTCTCTGGAGTTTAGAAGAATGAGAGGTGATCTCATCGAAACATATCACATTCTGAGGGGGATTGACAGGGTAGGTGCTGAGAGGCTGTTTCCCCAGGCTGGAGTGTCTAGAACTAGGGGTCATAGTCTCAGGATAAGGGGTCAGCCATTTAAGACTGAGATGAGGAGGAATTTCTTCACTCAGAGGGTTTGGAATTCTCTACCCCAAAGGGCTGTGGATGCTGACTCGTTGAGTATATTCAAGGCTGAGATAGTTCGATTTTTGGACTCTAGGGGAATCAAGTGATATGGGTATCGGGCAGGAAAGTGGAGTTGAGGTCAAAGATCAGCCATAATCTAATCAAATGGTGGAGCAGGCTCAAGGGGCCGTATGGCCTACACCTGCCCCATATTACATAAGAACGTAAGAAATCGGAGCAGGAGTAGGCCATTTGGCCCTTCGAGCCTGCTCCGCCATTCAATAAGATCATGGCTGATCTTCTACCTCATCTCCACTTTCCTGTACTATCCCCATATCCCTTGATTCCCTTAATATTCAAATTCTTATGTTCTTAATTGATTGTGGATGAGTTCCTGAAAAGGAGTGCATTGATCTGCTGGGTGAAATATAAACTGCCCAGTTTTAAAAGATGAAGAACACTTGAAAAGGTTAGGAAAAAGCATCTGGTTCATCAAGCCTGCCCCATCTCGAGGTAGTACAGTCACACACACCATCAATCCACTCCCCCTAGGTATACCTGGGAAAGGCAAAAAAACAAAGAAAAACTTGAGACGATTCAGGGAAAATGCTGAGAAATTCCTCTTGAACCCTTAAGGCAATCAGAGAAGCTCCAGGAGACTGCAGTAACTCATGAATCTCACGATTCCGAGCTTCCTGACAATGTAACCTCTTTAACTTGGAATGTTCTTCCCGCGCAGGAACCTGTCCAGTTTCTTTTTGAAAGACTGCAGGGAATCTATGCTCGCTGCAGGCTTCAGTAATCTGTTCCATGTGGTGCTGAATACAAACATCTAACCTTTGCCTGTGGATGTCATATCCATACCCCTAGTTGTTCCTTCCCTGTCCATCTCAAACAACCCATTTAACTAATCCTTTCATCGTTTTTAAAAACTTCAATCAGATCTGCTCTAAGCTTGCATTTCCACAATGAAAGTAGCCCCTATCCCAATGACTCAAACTGGCTATAATTTTGGTTGTCTTCCTCTGCACCTTCTCCAGGGTTTTGATAATCGGCTGCCATGTGTGGAAACCAAAAACTGCACACACTGTACCAAAGTGTGTCTGTACTAAAGTCGTGCACAACCTATCTATAGTATTCTTGGTATTGTACTGTCCCAGCAATACAACCTAGAACCTTATTTGCCCTTCCAAATGATCTCATCATACCACTCGTGATCCTTCAGTGATTTATCAGCCACAACCCCAGTTCCTTCTCTTGCTCTATAACCTGCAAAAGGCATAACAGGATTGGTGAATACTACTTCAGAAAGCAAGAGGGTTTGATGAGCTGTTGGAAGAAAGCTCGATGTTGCAAGGAAGGTAGTCAGGATTTATGGTGGTTGGAGTGGGGTTGTAGGGAAATATGAATTTTGACCAATGTCAACCATTGAAGAGTTGCTGGTGTAACTCTTCACACTAGAATCAATAAAAGGAGTCAGAGGAGTACAGTATGGGACCATTACACATTATGGTGAGTGTAGTTTTTTTTAAAGATGATGCACTTAACAACTTAGTTGCAATGACATGTAATGACCCTAATGCCAGTCTATATAAACTATCCGGTCAGACATGAATTATTCTGTCATACCTTCATAATATAATTATAAATAATTACTAATTTATTATGCTTGAATCATGATTACCTCAGTACATAAAGATTTTTTTAATCTATATACAGAAAAGCCAGGTCTACTGGTGGAGCAGAAGCCTGCAAGACAACAAGCAGAGATTGCCACTACCACCACCACTGCCTCCACTACCGCTCCTGTCAAACCGATCACTGCTGCCTGTGGCACCATATCCACCGCAACCACAAGATCCATTACTTCCAGCTCTGCCACTAACACTATCCATGCCTCTGCAGTCACCAGCCTGCCCAACTGCATTAATATCACACCCGCCACAGACACTATACCCAGTGTCACACCGACCACTGCCCCTGCCATACCCAATAACATATCTACTAATGCCACCCTTGCCACGACTATCGTCAGTGCCACCACCCTTGACACACCTAGCAAAACCACACCTACTACCCTTGCCACCACCAGACCCACCAATACTTTGACTGTGGCTGTTACACCCACTGTCACTACGCCCATCCCCACCAGACATTCTGCAGGGACTTGCCCTGTGGTAATCACACATGATGAACCATTACAACCATCCACCTCCACACCAGTAGCTGTGGCACAGCAGGAGGAAGACGCACTTGCTGGAACATCTGGATGGCCACGTAGACGTTGGCGTGTACCAGCGGGTGGTGTAAACACAGCATCACAGGATCTTCTGGCCCTGATGTTCCACGATGAATTCTCCAGGGTGCAGGAGGCGGAAAATGCGGGTGCTGGCGGCCTATTCGCAGGCATACAGTCTGCCATGGCAGATATGCAGGCCTCCTTCCACACTGATTTACACAATGTACACAGAAGTATGCAGTCAGGCATTGGAGATCTGGAATCAAAAATTCAGACAGGGTTTACAGGATTGCAGCGTGTCTTGCAGAATGGCATAGCAGAACATCTGACAGCTATGCGGACTGGCTTAGGCAAGATTCAGGATGTTCTTTGCGTAGGCTTGTCAGACATTAAGGATACTATTCACATTGGCCTCACCCAGGGAGATTCAAGCATTCAAAAAGTACACACGACAGTGCTAGAGGGCTTAGCTCAGATCAGTGAGGAGGCTGACTCTGTCGTCAGCCTCCTCACTGAAGTGGTGGAGAATCAAAGTTCCACACAGTACAGCGGGACAGAAGCCCTTGAGACACCAGTTGGCTTAAGAGAACAAGATACGGACGCAGTAATTAATGGGAATGCATCTCCCATTGGAGCTGGGTTCTCCACAGGTACTAAGGATATCCCAGCCCGTACTTCCTCCACCAAAAGCGCCACATTAAGAAAAACACCATTAGCGCCCACACGAAAAAGTCCACGAACGAAAAAGTGGAAGGCTAGAAAATGTAAATAGTAACCACACATTATTTAATAAAATTATATTTTTCACAAAGCTTCGACTTATGTTCATTATTTAGTAGCATTGTCATGTGTATTAGAATTCTTGAAAGGCGGATAGGATTGCATAGGGCTTAATCTTTCCGGTTTTTACATATGGGGCGCTTTAAGATGCTCTGTTTGTTCGTCATATCACATTGGTTTAGAATGGTTTGGAATATTTCCTCAGTATGTTGCTGTAGGTTGAAGTGTAGCTGGAGTAAATTGTCTCATGTTTATCGTTGCAACCTTTCTCGTTTGAAAGATCTGAAGTGCTATTGCCCTACGGCAATGTTGTACAAGGGACAGGCTGCAAATAGTTTACAAACATTTTCAGGACATGTAGAAGAAAGCTTATCCACCCTCTGGAGATGCTGGAAGCTCCTTGTCAAGTATGCCAAATGTATGTTCTGTAACTCTTATCAATAGATTTGTGTGCCCCATGATATTTGCGTAGAAGGATCCTGAGCATTAAGTAGGGAATCATTGGTATAAAAACAGCAAATGCTGGAAACACTCAGCAGGTCAGGCAGCAACTGTGGAGAGAGAAACAGAGTTAGCATTTCAGCTCGATGACCCTGCACGTCTCTCCAGAGAGGTGGCATATCACAAATGAAACCTCCAAGAAGATGAAATTTTGTAAAGTTTTGACCCTGCCTGCTCGAAGTTTGTGTGCAACACCAGGTTATTAATCTAACTTTATAACCCACACAATTGAATTGTTGGCATTTACATTCCATAGATTACATCCATGGATCCCCATAGATCCAGCAGTATAGAGGATCTGTGTTCGTCCTCAACTATGTATCCAGCTTTTTATAATTAATTAATGCAATATTAGCTGATTTTGCTGAGAGTCTATTCCACAAATCCAATACTTTCTATGGAAATCCTCAGCAAAATCTCAGCTGTGACCTTCAGGCACGCTGCTTCAAAGGAAACGTTTAATTTTTGGCCTTGACAGAGGCCAGCTAATTTTTTACTGGTGTCTTCCGATTCTGAAATCCCACTCTTTTTTTAAAGTTAAACAACTTGTTTACACCTGCAATATCCACACCCTTCAGCATTTGGATCATTTCCCCTCTGGTGCTCATGGTGAATCGGCGGCCCGTTTTACACTGCGTTCCATTTCCTTTCCCATCGGACGTGGTTTCACACTGCTGAAGTTAACCAATTTCACCCCCATACAATGTTACAACACAGAAACAGCCTATTTGCCCATCAAAGTCTCTGCCGGTGTTTTCTCCACATAAGCCACCTAGTCTAATTTCACGCACCTGCTCAGTCCCCTTTAATATTCCTCTTTTTCAAGCAACTGTCTAATCCTTTTTCAAAATAATTTATGGACTGCTTCATCGATGATTTGTGACCGAGAATTCCACATTCTAACCACTCAAGATTTTTTTCTGAGCTCCCTTTAATTCTTGTGATTATCTTAAATTGGTGCCGCCCTGTTACTGTCTCGCTGACCAATGGAAGCAATCTGTCACTATTTTCCTTACAACCCTTCATAATTTCTATCAGGTCACCTCTTCAACTTCTGTAAATACTTTCTCCCAGAATGTTTTGGTATAAACAGCAGCAGAGCCAGCTTCTCCCATTAATTATCAGCTTCTGCTTTCTGTTGCCTTGCCTGTGTTCAATCCATCTGGCCAGTTTGCCATTCATTCCATTAGCCTTAATAAAGACTTACATGTAGATCTTTGTCCAATGACTTCTGCATGTCTAAGTAAATTATGTCCAAAGTTGTGTAGCTTTGGTTCACTAATTTGGTTAACTGCCCAAATAAGTCCAATGGATTTGTGAGGGATGGCTTTTTCCATCTAAAACTATGAAGACCTACCGAATATATGGTTTATAAATTCTTTAGTTGAGCATTGATGGCTGTAAAATGCTGTCATATTTTCACTACTATGATATGAGGCAAACTGGTCAATAATCCCCTATATATGATTTATTCATTTTTGCCGACCACCCACTTTGCTTAACACAATAATAAGGATGGAAAAGCATTTAAGTAAAAAAAAAAATTAAGTATTAGCTATGGCAACAACACTTTGTGACTAAATAGAATGTAAGGGTAGAAATGTAAGTGCAAAATCCTGCGTAGTTAGCATGCTCCATGTACCTGGCATGGTGCACAGTATGCACGAACAGTATATTCAAACAAGCTGACCTTGGGAATTGCGGTGCGGCCAGTTCTCCAGAGAACGGCCACGCAATGCGTGCTGTCAAATCCGTTCCCTTGGCGCTGTGCCAGGGCCAGAATTTCTACCCCATCGTTTCTGTGCCATTTTGCGCACCGATACTGAACACTGATGTTGGTAATGATAATATAATAATTCCCAGCCACATGATCGTTGCTAGCATTATAGAATGTTGATTTAAAATTATGTTGGGGCCAAGGTGGCTCTGGAACAACTCTCTGCAATGGAGCTGGGCTGAGGTGTTCCTTGTAACTCATGTCACCAAAGCGAGCTAGCAGGAAGGGACTTCATACTTGATAGTGTCCCTACTGGTGATAAGATTGTCATTTTTATTTATAAAAGCATTAAAAAATATAACATGGCCGGTCTATTTTCTTTGAAACAGAAACAATATGAGCAAAAAAGAACTCCCATCTTCCCATTCCAGACTATGCTTCCCAAAAAGTTCACTGCTTGTTTTGATTACATTTTATCATTGGACGGAACAGCATTTTACATTTAAATCACTTTGGGAAGAGTGTGGTTTAAGTGACACTAAAAGCCAGGGTAGAAAAAAATTAGTTGAGTTTAAAACTGAAACTACTTGCTGTCCTGAATGGGTTTTTTTTCTCTTTGTAGAAAAGATAACCGAATTGATAAAAGAAAATCAACAGGTAATTATTATTTTTCAAACTTTGCTGTTAAATAATTGCTGTACCCTTATCTGCCACTTTACCAATTTGCAAATTTGGTGGTTTTTTTTATATTTTATATGACTGACTGATAGTTTCAGTTGTATGTTTTAACATTATTGAAAAGCATTAAAGATGCTCGTCTCCCCAATATTCCAAAATAAATATTTAATAATGCTCCACGATATTCCCCACTTACCAAGTTCCATAATGGGCCATTAAACAATAGAATAAATCAGCCAGCGATGCTTTGTTCTGGGAGTGTAACCTTGTTGAATTTGCCCCGTTATCTGTGCCTATACAAAACGTACAGCCTAGATTTTCATTTTCAGCATTATGCACGTGAGCCCAATCAGAAATTCAGGCACACATTGCCTGCAGAAAGTCACGAGCCCAAACTTGCAAGAGGTGCTCCTCGCAGACAAAGCCATTGTACCCAGATACTGAAGATGAAAATCTAGGCTGTAGCATTCGAATTACTCCTGGGAGAGCCAGAGATGCTCCTTTTTAATTTCTTCGGGTTTAATTGAAAACCACACCATTTGAGATTAAAATGATCTGTGGTTCTCTATCTGCAGTATTTATATACACACAGTCTGAAATATGATTCCTGGCAGAGACACCAAAGGTTGCTGCTTTCTTGCTCTACTTGAAACAAATGCAAAGGAATGCTATTAGGGAATGCTTATTTTAAATAGGTGAACACCTCCGTTAACATATTGCACAGACAAATATTATATCAGCATTCTTATAGTGATCCTTAACGATCAAAGGTTTTTTAAACTTTTTTTGATCTAGTTATTACGTTTTAAAAAAAAAATACATTTCTTTAGCCCGTTTTGAATGTGGTCAGAATATTTATTGACATCTCCAAGTATCAAGCTAACTCCATGATCTCTGACCTATAGGTGCATAAACCCAACTAATACCTGCCATGACTCGTTGGTGCAAGCAGTCCTTTAAAAAAAACAACCACATTTTAACAACTTTTCTCCCATCTAAGATTTCCTACCTCCAAATTTACATGATCCAAATTTTGTTACCTTTCCCGCGACACAAAATTCCAATATACCACGCCCAGCTTCTGAAGGTCATCCCAGAAAGACACAAATACTAAAATTCCCACTGCTGAGGGAATACCATCAGGATGACCATTTCAGTTGGTGAATGGCAAGGGAGGGGCTGGATGCTGAGCCCAGCGGAGGCTGGGAGTGCTGTGAGAGCAGTACATGGCAGAACGTAAAAGCGCTCCAGGAGCCAAGGATTGGTAGAGTGAGAGTGGAGCGCAGCACAATGTGCAAGTAGAGCACTAGGAGCCAATGAACAGAGAGTGGAGCTGAGGTACAGAGCACAGCAGGACACAGCAGTAGATGTAAAATAGAGAGGGAAACAGTGAGAGGCAGTTACATGAAGATAGAAGCAAACACATTTTATTTTGCTTTTTGTATATTATGTTATTAGACGTATATAATGAGGTGGGTCAGGAAGTGTCACGGTGGCTGTATGTTGGAGCCATTTTTTTTATACTAGAATGATTCTGTAGTTTTTTGGGGTAGAATATCTTTTTAGGGTATGCGGTTATAGTACGAGACTAGAATCCCAGAGGTTATAAGTTCAAATCCTACCATGCAAGTTGTGGTAATGAATTCAATAAAATCTGGTCATTTCTGGCTGCCACCAAAAAATGATCACGAAAGCTGTCAGATTGTTGTCAAAACCCAACTTCTTCACTAATGTCCTTCGGGGAAGGGAAGCTGACACCCCTTGGTCTGGCCTACATGTGGCTCCAGTCCCATACCACACGGTTGACTCTTAATGCAGCTAGGGATGGGCAATAAATACTGCTTGCTAGTGTCGACCACTTCACCAGAACAAAGAAATGTGATGGGGAGAAAGCTTTTGTGTACAGGAAACTTTTGTTTATCCGGCACCCAAATATCCGGAATTCTCGCTTAACCGGCAAAAATCATCCTCCGAAAACTCCTCTCAAATAACCGGCAATGTTGCCGAGTCGCAGTCGAGTCTCCGCGAACGGCGAGTACTCCGAAAACTCCTCTCAAATAACCGGCAATGTTGCCGATCCCGAGTCCGAGTCCGCGAACGCCGATTTAGTCAGTAGGGGTAGTTTTCAAAAGTACCCAAATACTGTATACTGCACATTTCTTGATTTATTTATTTTTCTTTGTTAAAAATAGCCTCGGTAGATATAACTCTCCGTTATCCGGTACTTTCGATAAACCGGCACCACGCCGGTCCCGTCGGTGCCGGTTAATAAAGAGTTTCCTGTACTATGATTGGAATCGAACAGAAGGAGAAAGCAAAGAGAGCAGGCCATTAAGGAAGAAGAAAATGCAATGACAATCACAACAGATCCCAGCAAAATCGTTTGATTTCAGCAATTTTAATTAAGGCCTTGGTTGATCTCCTTTGACATTGCACACGGGGAGTCAAAACCAAGTGTAGTCTTCTGGTGAAGAGGCATTAGAGGGTGCGGAACGTTTGGACCAGGGCCTGTAGGTGAGATCCAGGCCCCAGATACCATCATACATTCTGTTCTTTTGTATTTACACAGCCATATTTTCCTATGTTCACATTGGAAGTGGGAACTACCTATGCAAAGGTATCTGTGGCACTACAGAAAGGGAGGGTGTAAGGGGAGGGGACAAAGAATGGAGAGGGAGAGGAGAAGGGGATGGGGCGGAGGTCTGGTGGTGGAGAGAGGAGAGCAGGTTGGGGATGAGGGGAGCAGAAAGGGGAAGAAGAGCAGGGGAGGAGGAGGAAGAGCGAGGGAGAAGGAGGTGGGGGAAGTAGAATGAGACAAAGTGTAGGGCAAAGTAGAGGAGATGGAGGTTATGCAGGAGATGGAGAAAGAGGGCCTCGAAGGGAGAAGGCAGGGAAAGTGGATGGGGAAGAAGGAAGGAGGAGAGGCGTGGGAAAGGGGAGAAAGAAGGATGAGAAGGAGAGGTGAAGTAAGGGGGCGGGGGCTCTCCAAGCCCTCCATAGCCAGAATAAAAATGTACAAAGGGCTCCGAATCCATGTCCCGCACTCAACCACAAAATAAAGAAATAAATAGGGCCCTGCTCCTGGTCCCACCCTCCCGCCTTCCCTAGCAGGCAGACTGAAACGCCTCTGCGCTCTGCTCTCCACGCCCTCCAGACAAAAGAAAGAAAGACTTGCATTTATATAGCTCCTTTCACGACCACCGGACATCCCAAAACGCTTTACAGCCAATGAAGTACTTTATATGAAGTGTAGTCACTGTTGTAATGTAGGAAACGCGGCAGCCAATTTGCGCACAGCAAGCTCCCACAAACAGCAATGTGATAATGACCAGATAATCTGTTCTTTAGTGATGTTGATTGAGGGATAAATATTGGCCAGGGCACCAGGGAGAACGCCCCTGCTGTTCTTCGAAATAGTGCCATGGGATCTTTTACGTCCACCTGAGAGAGCAAACGGGGCCTCGGTTTAACATCTCATCTGAAAGACGGCACCTCCAACAGTGCAGCACTCCCTCAGTACGGGCATTGGGAGTGTCAGCCTAGATTTTTGTGCTCAAGTCTCTGGAGTGGGAATTGAACCCACAACTTTCTGACTATGACACCACAATATAAAATGTACAGCCCACCCAGCACTGATCGACGCACTGGGCCACGTTACCAGGCAGAGGTGAGGGAAGGATGGGGAGAGAATTGATTGCTAGTGTGGTGCAGTAAACTCTTTCGTATCCGGCACCTACGGGACCGGGATGGTGCCGGTTGATGAAAAATTCCGGATAACAGAGAGGTAGGCAATTTTTAACACAAAAAAAATAAAAACCACTGACTAACTCGGCCACCGCGGGAAACTCGGACTCGGAAAAACGAAAAATGGATGGATTCGGCAAGATTACCGGTTTTTTGCCGGTTATTAAAGAATTCCAGATGATGAAGTGCCGTTTAAACAAGAGTTTACTGTACTAGGAACAGTTGCTGAGGCGGGGGAGAGGGTGCATGATAACCGCTCCATCTGAGCAAGATCCACAATTAAGGGGGTGGAAGGCTTGAAATCACAGCGCCACTCGAGCCCACAGAGACAGCGGCCTGCAATGACTTATTGATGATCATACTCTATATTGATTTATATAAATCGCCACTACTGATCTGGCAGGGCATTGTGGGCTTGAATTTCTGCGGGGCTTCTCCCAATCGCTTGCTATCTCTTTGGCCGGAGCTCCATAGAAATTCCGGATAAACGAGGGGTTCACTAGGGATTCCACTGAAGTTACAGCGGACAATCGGAAATTCAACCCCTATACAGGGACCTAGGAACAGGAGGAGGCCATTCAGCCCCTCAAGCCAGTTCTGCCATTCAATGGCTGCTCTATCTTAACTCCATTTGCCCACCTTTGCTCCATATTCCTTGATGCCCTTACCCAACAAAAATCCATCGATCTCAGTCTTGAAAATTTCAACTGAGATTAATAGATTTTTGTAAGTATATATTGAAATTTAAAAGAAGTTTATAAAACAGATCCCAAGTAGCAAGTAAAGAGCAGGCAAGAATCCAATGTGTTTATAAATGTTGGAGGGAGAAAGGAGGATCAAAGGTGCCAAGAGCCTAAACAAGGAAAGCACAATCACAGGCTTATCCCTCACTCTACCATTACCATCAAGCCAGGGGACCAACCCTGGTTCAATAAGGAGTGTAGAAGAGCATGCCGGGAGCAGCACCAGGTGTACCTAAAAATGAGGTGCCAACCTGGGGAAGCTGCAACACAGGACTACATGCATGCTAAAAAGCGGAAGCAGCATGCTATTGACAGCTAAGTGATCCCACAATCAACGGATCAGATCAAAGCTCTGCAGTCCTGCCACATCCAGTTGTGAATGGTGGTGGACCATTAAACAACTAACGGCAGGAGGAGGCTCCATGAATATCCCCATCCTCAATGATGGTGGAGCCCAGCACGTGAGTGCAAAAGACAAGGCTGAAGCGTTTGCAACCATCTTCAGGCAGAAGTGCCGAGTAGATGATCCTTATCAGCCTCCTCCTGAGGTCCCCACCATCACAGAAGCCAGTCTTCAGCCAATTCGATTCACTCCACGTGATATCAAGAAACGGCTGAGTACACTTGATACAGCAAAGGCTGTGGGCCCCGATAACATCCCAGCTGTCGTGCTGAAGACTTGTGCTCCAGAAGTGGCCGCGCCTCTCGCCAAGCTGTTCCAGTACAGCTACAACACTGGCATCTATCCGACATTGTGGAAAACTACCCAGGTATGTCTTGTTCACAAAAAGCAGGACAAATCCAATCCGGCCAATTACCGCCTCTTCAGTCTACTCTCAATCATCAGCAAAAGAAAGACTTGCATTTATATAGTGCATTTCATGACCACCGGACGTCTCGAAGCGCTTTACAGCCAATGAAGTACATTTTTTGAAGTGGAGTCACTGTTGTAATGTGGGAAACGCGGCAGCCAATTTGCGCACAGCAAACTCCCAAACAGCAATGTGATGATGACCAGATAATCTGTTTTTGTTATGTTGGTTGAGGGATAAATGTTGGTTGAGGGATAAATATTGGCCAGGACACCGGGGATAACTCCGCTGCTCTTCTTCGAAATAGTGCCATGGGATCTTTTACGTCAACCTGAGAGAGCAGCCTTGGTTTAACGTCTCATCTGAAAGACGGCACCTCCGACAGTACAGCACTCCCTCAGCCCTGTACTGGAGTGTCAGCCTAGCTTTATGTGCTCAAGTCCCTGGAGTGGGACTTGAACCCACAACCTTCTGACTCAGAGGTGAGTGTGCTACCAACTGAGCCACAGCTGATAAAGTGATGGAAGGTGTCGTCAACAGTGCTGTCAAGTGCCACTTAACTCACCAATAACCTGCTTACTGATGCCCAGTTTGGGTTCTGCCAGGACCACTCGGCTCCAGACCTCATTACAGTCTTGGTCCAAACATGGACAAAGGAGCTGAATTCCAGAGGTGAGGTAAGAGCGACTGCCCTTGACATCAAGGCAGCATTTGACCGAGTATGGCATCAAGGAGCCCTAGTAAAACTGAAGTCGGGGGGTGGGGGGAAACTCTCCACTGGCTGAAGTCATACCTAGCACAAAGGAAGATGGTTGTGGTGATTGGAGGTCAATCATCACAGCCCCAGGACATCGCTGCAGGAGTTCCTCAGGGCAGTGTCCTCGGCCCAACCATCTTCAGCTGCTTCATCAATGACCTTCCCTCCAACATAAGGTCAGAAATGGGGATGTTCACTGATGACTGCACAGTGTTCAGTGCCATTCGCAACTCCTCAGATAATGAAGCAGTCCATGCCCGCATGCAACAAGACCTGGACGACATTCAGCCTTGATAAGTGATAGGCAACATTCGTGCCACACAAGTGCCAGGCAATGACTATCTCCAACAAGCGAGAATCTAACCACCGCCCCTTGACATTCAACGGCATTACCATCGCCGAATCCCCCACCATCAACATCCTGAGGGTCACCATTGACCAGAAACTTAACTGGACCAGGCACATAATACTGTGGCAACAAAAGCAGGTCAGAGGCTGGGTATCCTGCGGTGAGTGTCTCACTTCCTGACTCCCCAAAGCCTCTCCACCATCTACAAGGCACAAGTAAGGAGTGTGATGGAATACTCTCCACTTGCCTGGATGAGTGCAGCTTCAACAACACTCAACAAGCTCGACACCATCCAGGACAAAGCAGCCCGCTTGATTGGCACCCCATCCACCACCTTAAACATTCACTCCCTCCACCACCGGCGTACTGTGGCTGCAGTGTGTACCACCTACAAGATGCACGGCAGCAACTCGCCAAGGCTTCTTCGGCAGCACCTCCCAAACCCGCGACCTCCACCACCTAGAAGGACAAGGGCAGCAGGTGCATGGGAACACCACCACCTCCAAGTTTCCCTTCAATTCACACACCACCCTGACTTAGAAGTATATCGTCAATTCTTCATCGTCGCTGGGTCAAAATCCTGGAACTCCCTCCCTAACAGCACTGTGGGTTGGATTTGTCCTGCTTTTTGTGGACAGGACATACCTAGGCAGTTTTCCACATTGTCGGATAGATGCCAGTGTTGTAGCTGTACTGGAACAGCTTGGCTAGAGGCGCGACTAGTTCTGGAGCACAAGTCTTCAGCACGACAGCTGGGATGTTGTCGGGGCCCATAGCCTTTGCTGTATCCAGTGCGCTCAGCCGTTTCTTGATATCACATGGAGTGAATTGAATTGGCTGAAGACTGGCTCCTGTGATGGTGGGGACCTCGGGAGTAGGCCAAAATGGATCATCCACTCGGCACTTCTGGCTGAAGATGGTTGCAAATGCTTCAGCCTTGTCTTTTGCACTCACGTGCTGGGCTCCACCACCATTGAGGATGGGGATATTCATGGAGCCTCCTCCTGCCGTTAGTTGTTTAATGGTCCACCACCATTCACAACTGGATGTGGCAGGACTGCAGAGCTTTGATCTGATCCGTTGATTGTGGGATCGCTTAGCTCTGTCTATAGCATGCTGCTTCCGCTTTTTAGCATGCATGTAGTCCTGTGTTGCAGCTTCCCCAGGTTGACACCTCATTTTTAGGTATGCCTGGTGCTGCTCCCGGCATGCTCTTCTACACTCCTTATTGAACTAGGGTTGGTCCCCTGGCTTGGTGGTAATGGTAGAGTGAGGGATATGCCGGGCCATGAGGTTACAGATTGTGGTGGAATACAATTCTGCTGCTGCTAATGGCCCACAGTGCCTCATGGATGTCCAGTTTTGAGCTGCTAGATCTGTTCTGAATCTATCCCATTTAGCACGGTGGTAGTGCCACACAACACGATGGAGGGTGTCCTCAGTGTGAAGACGGGACTTCGTCCCCACAATGACTGTGCGGTGGTCACTGCTACCAATACTGTCATGGACATGTGCATCTGCAACAGCTAGATTGCTGAGGACGAGGTCAAGTAGTTTGGTATACTTCATCTCACTTGGCATACCGTCCTTCACTGATGCGCTGAGTCCAAGTACGTCCATTCTAAGGATTGGGAACCCATGGCATAGGGAGTCCCTGTCCCTGGCTCCAGCCCTGGCCACCGTTGGCCTTGTATGGGACAGATGGGGGCTCCACCCCCTCACAAGGCGACTAGAAAACTCCCAGAAAAAACAGCTACCCAGTGTAATCGGGCCTCTCACTGGAGCTGCACCAGGAGAGTGGCAGAACCTCCATTGACTCTGTATATTCCTGCCAGTCAACGAACCTTCTGTAACCTGCCCCACCATGAACATTGGCCTAGTTGGTGAGGTACGATGAATAATTCTGTAGGAGCAGCTTTTGGCCACATCGCACAGTTGTCCTTGCTTTCTCACATACGAAATTAGTCAAAACGGTGATAGCAAATCGGCAGCCCGTTTTACACCCCACCCGATTTTCTGTTCTATTGACTTCGATGAAAAAGACAATCGGACTGGGTGTAAAACGGGCTGCTGATTCGTCATGAGGTCTGCGGGCGGAGACCAATTTCACCCCCATTTGTTTATGGCCTACACACAAGATAGCCATTAACCAGCCTGTCAAACAAATACTCTTTAATGTTCCTCCTTTTCAAACATTCATCTTCTAAATGAATTTATAGGCTTTGCTCCATCAACGGTTTGTGGCCGACAGTTCCGCATTCTAATCTGTGAAGCGAGCTCCCATGTTCAGTTACGTTGCTGACTGTTACAGGAGGACAATGTCGGAAGTGGGTGGCCGTGAATGGGTTCCTTGCCAGTAAATCCACCACCTCCAGCTCTAAAGGAGCGGGGAGGTCCAATCCAACGTGCGTTACGTTAGAAGCAGTATAAGTAATAAATGTAAATGTACTGTGTATTCAGCTGAAAGAGCTGCGACACTGCCTTAATTTCTTTCCCCATTTTGTAATTGTTTCATGTCTCCCCCTCCACAGCAACAATACCAGGACGAAGAAGAAGAGAGTGAAACGGAACATGAGAAAGAAGCTGCTGGGCCATCAGAGGCCTGATATAGATTTAACCTGACTGGAACTGCTTAAAACCCAAGCATAGGAATAATCATTAAAATGGCTTCCTAGTTCCTCCTGTTACAAAGATATTGAAGTTTTTTTGCGGTGGAGATTGAAGGTACAGCACTTGCGCTCCTGGTCTCTGTCCTTTTTGTTTACTGGCTCCTGTCAGTCGTAAAGGCAGAATACATGATAAAGGGTGGAGGACAGAGGCTTTAGCTCAGCTCTATGCTCCTGAAACTGGCCCCTTGCTGTGAAAGTCTCAATATCTTCAGTACGGGTGGCATAATTAACATGTTGATTTCCATAGAAATGCGACACCAACTTGTGGTGACAGTGTTATCAGATGCACAGCCTCGTAACCAGAACATACCAATCTAATGAGTTCAGAAAAATGTCTGTATGTGTTTATATTATACATTTGTTCCATTTCTTTCCTTTGTAAAAGGTGAAGGATGTTAATGTTGGGGAATGGAACCCTTTCGTACTTTGGGTCGCACTCGCGTAAAACGCAAGTTACGATTTTAAAATCCTCATTCTTGTGTTCAAATCAACAATAACTTATATTTATACAGCACCTTTAATGTAGTAAAACGTCCCAAGGCGCTTCACAGGAGTGTTATGAAACAAAATTTGAAACCAAGCCACATAAGGAGATATTAGGACTGATGGCAAAAGCTTGGTCAAAGAGGTAGGTTTTAAGGAGGAGAGGTGGAGAGGTTTAGGGAGGGAATTCCAGAGCTCAGGCCCTAGGCAGCTGAAGGCACGGCCGACACTGGTGGAGTGATTAAAATCAGGGATGCGCAGAGATCTCGAAGGGTTGAAGGGCTGGAGGAGGTTACAGAGATGGGGAGGGGCGAGGCCATGGAGGGATTTGAAAACAAGAATGAGAATTTTAAAATCGAGGCGTTGTGTATATGGGCCTATACTCTCTGGAGTTTAGAAGAATGAGAAGTGATCTCATTGAATCATACAAGATTCTGAAGGGGATTGACAGGGTAGATGCTGAGAGGTTGTTTCCTCTGGCTGGAGTGTCTAGAACTAGAGTCATAGAGCCATAACGGCACAGAAGGAGGCCATTCGGCCCATCGAGTCCGTGCCGGCTCTCTGCAGAGCAATCCAGTCAGTCCCATTCCCCCGCTCTATCCCCGTAGCCCTGCAAGTTTATTTCCCTCAAGTGCCTATCCAGTCTCCCTTTGAAAACATTGAGTGTCTCCGCTTCCACCACTTCCGTCAGCAGCGAATTCCAGGTCATCACCACTCGCTGTGTAAAAAAGTTTTTCCTCACGTTCCCCCTGGATCTCTTGCCCAAAACCTTAAATCTGTGTCCCCTAGTTCCATCAAGTAGTGGGAACAGCCTTTCCCCATTTAGCCTATCCAAACCCGTCATAATCTTGTACACCTCTATCAAATCACCCCTCAACCTCTTTTGCTCTAATGAAAACAAATCCAGCTTCTCCAACCTGTCCTTGTAGCTAAGATCCCCCATTCCCCGGAACCATTCTGGTAAATCTCCTCTGCACCCTCTCAAGGGCCTTCACATCCTTCCTAAAGTGTGGTGACCAGAACTGGATGCAATACTCCAGTTGTGGCCTAACCAGCGCTTTATAAAGGTTCAGCATAACTTCTCTACTTTTGTACTCAATACCTCTATTTATGAAGCCCAAGATCCCATATGCTTTGTTAACCACTCTCTCAATATGTCGTGCCACCTTCAGGGATCTATGCACATTAACTCCCAGGTCCCTCTGTCCCTACCCACTCTTTAAAACTGTGCCATTAAGTGTATATTGCCTCTCCCTGTTCCTTCTGCCAAAATGCATCACCTCACACTTCTCTGTATTAAATTCCATCTGCCACTTGTCTGCCCATTCTGCTAGCCTTTCTATGTCCTGTAGCAGTCGATTGATATCATCATCACTGTTTGCCACACCCTCAAGTTTGGTGTCATCGGCAAATTTAGAAATTCTACACTGTATTCCAATATCCAGGTCATTTATATATATCAAAAAAAGCAGTGGCCCCAGCACTGACTCTTGGGGAACACCACTGTCTACCATCCTCCAGTCTGAAAAACAGCCATTTACACAACTCGCTGTTTTCTGTCATTAAGCCAATTCCTTATCCAAGCTGCCGCTGACCCACCTATTCCATGAGCCTCAATTTTGTTGACCAGCCTTCTATGTGGTACTTTGTCAGGGGGCATAGTCTCAGGATAAGGGGTAGGCCATTTAAGACTGAGATGAGGAGGAATTTCTTCACTCAGAGGGTTGTGAATCTTTGGAATTCTCTGCCCCAGAGGGCTGTGAATGCTGAGTCTTTGAGTATATTCAAGGCTGAGATCGATAGATTTTTGGACTCTAGGGGAATCAAGGGATATGGAGATCGGGCGGGAAAGTGGAGTTGAGGTCGATGATCAGCCATGATCTTATTGAATGGCGGAGCAGGCTCGAGGGGCCATATGGCCAACTCCTGCTCTTATTTCTTATGTTCTTAACCGGGAGCCAATGTAGGTCAGCGAGCACAGGGGTGATGGGTGAACGGGACTTGGTGCAAGTTAGGATACGAGGCAACAGAGTTTTGGATGAGATTAAGATTATGTAGGATGGAAAATGGGAGGCCGGCCAGGAGAGCGTTGGAATAGTCGAGTCTAGAGGTAACAAAGGCATGGATGAGGGTTTCACAGGCAAATCTGGCCTCCCCGGTTTTAATTGTTCCACCAATGGCAGCCGTGCCTTCAGCTGCCTCGGCCCTAAACTCTGGAATTCCCTCCCTAAACCTCTCCGCCTCTCTACACCTCTCTCCTCCATTAAGTCGCTCCTTAAAACCTACCTCTTGACCAAGCTGTCCTAATATCTCTTTACATGGCTCAGTGTCAAATGGCATCTGCTAATATTCCTGTGAAGTGCCCTGGGGCGTTTTTACTACTTTAAAGGCGCTATCTAAATGCAAGTTGCGGTTGTTACAGGCACAATAAAGCACCCGCCTTATTACCAACCTCACAAGAGCATTCCTCAAAACAGCAATATTACTTACACAGCCAGCCTTGTGACCTTGTTCAGTGGAAAGGAGTGAGTGTATTGAACGCCCGCAGTTAAGTGCTGTAGGCCCTTGCCCACTGGGAACTGGGTTGCTGCAGATCACTTCAGCGAGGAGAGGTCGGGTGTTTGTCTCATCAGTCTCTGCTGGATTTGAACTGGACCGCAGTGGGTGAACGACACCATCCATTCCCCCATCCCATTCAATAACCATATTCATTCAGTATTTTACACCTGTGAACATGGGAAATATACTAATACAAAAGCAAAATGCTGCAGATGCTGGAAATCTGAAATAAAAACAGAAGAGGTCTGACGAAGGGTCATCGACCTGAAACGTTAACTCTGTTTCTCTCTCTACAGATGCTGCCTGACCTGCTGAGTATTTCCAGCATTTTCTGTTTTTATATGGGAAATATACTCCCTTGAGATAATAGAATCCCGTATGAAAAGTGACTAGGTACTTGTTTTTAACCTCCTCTATGCTTACCCCTCGCATGACGCATAACATTCATGGCTGAGCGACTAGGTGAATGGCCTCTGCGCGGTTCTATTCTATAACTGGACAGTAAGAGGCGTACAGGAGTAATGTGGGTTGACTTGCCCTTCCTATTTTAACTCCATAAGGAAGTCCCTACTGTTTGCCCTGTGAATCAAGCTCCCGACCCCACTGGCATTTGGCCTGCGATGGAGAGCTCACCACATGGCAACTGTGGCTGTGAACTTGGGTGCAACATATTTGTCTTTGCCACTGGACTTCCCCTAGATTCTGTCACTAGGAGTCAGGTCCCTTAGTGCTACACTTTGTCATCTAAAACATTCTGCTACATCATAAAGTATGAGGATCAACTGTGAGACTGTCGATAACATTGTTTGTGTTTGAGTTCTCTCGCTGCCTGGCAGTGTCCTCTGGTACAAGGCCTATTTGCCAGGTTCAGTCCAAGGTATGGTGTAAGCTGCTGCCAGGAGCTCATCAGGGTGACAGGCAGTGAGTGACCGGTCTCCTCATGGCCAGGATTAGCAACTTACAGTGTAGTTCCGCCAACTGCAACGAGTTTTAATGACTTGCTTTCATATGGCAAATGCAGTGATGCCACGTTCCCAGTGCAGAGCCTCACTCTATTGTGATCATGGGGTGGAGAATTAGTGCAAGTGTTCTGACCTGATCTCCCTCCTGTGTCCGATCCAGTGACCCCCCCAACCCCGCTGGGAGTGCAGAGATTGCTGAATTTACTCTAATGGAAGCACCCTGCTCCACCAATGACACAGCAGAGATCTGGAGCACCGTGTGTGGGACATCTGATGCACAGCTGTTTGAACATAGATTAATCATTTCAAATTACTTTACAAAATTCTGGAAAATACAAAAATCCCCTGAATAAATAGAGAGATTCCTGGGGTTTTATTCTCTTCATACACTGGTCGTCCATGTGGAACTTGCGAGTCTGTCACATGCACAACTTCCCCAGTTACTACACACTCCTGTCATTGGTGTGCTTAATTTTGGTGTAAATATTATGCCATAGTCCTCGGAGAGCTTTTTATTTTGTATGTTTGTGAAAATATATCGACAGACTGTACTTTTATTATCTGTGTAATCATAACTCCAGATGGGACAATGGTCAGGATATTGTAGTCTTTGGGCTCTCAGCAAAGAAGCCTGAATGTGAATTGCTGTCTAGACTGACCTTGGCACATCAGCCTCCCCTCCTCAGAGGGCAAGAACAGCTGGTCAGAAGCACATCCTAGATGGACAAAGGGAGAAAAAATTCCTGAGGGAGGGGAAGGCCTTCCAGCATTGCCTAACGATAGATTGAGCTATTAGAGAGTGCGTCTGAAGATACCTACGACACCCTCTTGGGCAAGGAGGATAGTATGGGTGAAGAGGAGGAAGAGAAGGCGTTACTGCAATTGTTTCTATCAAAGTCAATCACAAGAGCTGCAGGAGTGAGTTCTGAGTCTCACAATCGGAAGAGTAGCTGATGCACATGGGCACAGGTGAGGCATTCTCTTCAAAGTGAGAGTTTATTTTTGCCCCTGTTATTTCTCCCTTCTCCCCACCCGTGCTCCATTTAATAATTGAGTTTCTAAATCTCCTTTCCATTCTGCCTCCCAAGCCAGCCACCATACCAGATCTGCTCCCAGATTCACCACAGCACATTGACTGACTTGCTAGAAGGTGTGCGAGACTGACCTCAGGCGATACCAACGGATCTTTCCACGGGCGCTGCCTCTTTGACAGCAAAGGTGAGATCGGCAACTTACATACTTACTTTCAGTTGGCGCGTTCCTCCCTGTTCACTGTTATATATATATGCAGTAAACAACAACAACTTGTATTTATATAGCACCTTTAACGTAGTAAAACGTCCCAAGGCGCTTCACAGGAGCGTTATCAAACCAAATTTGACACCAAGGAGATATTAGGGCAGATGATCAAAAGCTTAGGTTTTAAGGAGCTTCTTAAAGGAGGAGAGAGAGTCGGAAAGGTTTAGGGAGGGAATTCCAGAGCTTAGGGCCTAGGCAGCTGAAGGCACGGCCGTCAACGGTGGAGTGATTAAAACCGGGGATGCTCCAGAGGCCAGAATTGGAGGAGCGCAGAGATCTCGGTGGGTTGTGGGGCTGGAGGGGATTACAGAGATAGGGAGGCGCAAGGCCATGGAGGGATTTGAAAACAAGGATGAGAATTCTAAAATTGAGGCGTTGCTTAACCGGGAGCCAGTGTAGGTCAGCGAGCACAGGGATGATGGGTGAATGGGACTTGGTGCGAGTTAGGACACGGGGCAGCAGAGTTTTGGATGATCTCAAGTTTACGGAGGGTCAAACGTGGGAGATCGGCCAGGAGTGCATTGGAATAGTCAAATCTAGAGATAACAAATAGAGTAAATATGTAGATTATGCACTAGAGTTGACATGAAAAAGTCACGACAGAAGAAGGTGCATTAGGATGGAAAGTCTAACAAAAGTCAGAACCTCTGTCAATAGTCCATCTCTTATTTCCAATGCTTATGTCATTTTTTGTTTTAGACTAACAGAATTTCATAGCACAGAAAGAGTGCATTTGGCCCATTGTGCTTGTGCTAGCTCTCTGAAAGAGCTAGCCATTTGGTCCCATGCCCTCGTTCCATGCCCTTTTGTAATTTTATTCTTTTTCAAATATTTCTCCTCTTACTGTTCAAAAGCTATTATGGATACTGCTTTCAGGGGGTTGGGGGGGCATTCTCCGTTTTCACAACATTATTCAGTATTTGTGAGCTGACTCTTGTATACAGATTGCCAGGTAGTGAGCCATGCTCATTAATGAGTAAACTTTCACAGCTCGTACCTAGTGCTGAATTCTACAGCAAAGTGAAATGCGATAGGTCTGGTTTGGTCAAGTGTCTTGTCTGTCCCTGAGCTCTGGGGTTATGATGTTTCTCACCAGAAGCTCAGGCATCGACGTGGAAAACTCACTGAATGGAGGGCAGGCAAATTGAACGTTCATAGAATAATAAAAACTCCAGCACAGAGGGAGGCCATTCGGCCCATCCTGCTTGGCCAGTGCTAGCTCTTCAACTGAAGCTGTTAACTCTAATCCCATTGCCTTTACTCATCTTCATATTCGTTTCTGATGGCCATGTGTAGGAGTGTGTGGAAATACCAATAAAGAAATACTTCATTTATATAGCGCCTTTCATGACCTCAGGACGTCCCAAAGCGCTTTACGGCCAATGAAGTACTTTTTTTGAAGTGTAGTCACTGTTGTAATGTAGGAAAAGCGGCAGCCAATTTGCGGACAGCAAGCTCCCACAAACAGCAATGTGATAATGACCAGGTCATCGATTTTAGTGATGTTGGTTGAGGGATAAATATTGGCCAGGACACCGGCGATAACTCCCCTGCTCTTCTTCGAAATAGTGCCATGGGATCTTTTATGTCCACCTGAGAGGACAGACGGGGCCTCGGTTTAACGTCTCATCCAAAAGACGGCACCTCCGACAGTGCAGCACTCCCTCAGTACTGCACTGGGAGTGTCAGCCTAGATGTTTGTGCTCAAGTCTCTGGAGTGGGACTGTGAATTCACAGCCTTCTGACTCAGAGGCGAGAGTGCTACCCACTGAGCCACTGGCTGACACAACATGAAGCATCACCGTTGTTTCCTTCTAGTAGCTAACACCAACCTCAAGGGGGTCTCGTTACCCAGCCCTGCCACACAGCCAGGCCTGAGCACTGCTGCAAATGGCTGCCACCTGGCACTTTACCCAGGGAGAAACGCATGCCAAGGACTGGTGCCCAAGAGATGGCATCGGGGGAGAGGGAGAAGTGTTTCTTGCAGCACGTGGAGTAGAGCCCCTCAGTGCAGTATGGATCATTACAGATTGATGGGGGTGGGGGGGGGGGGCGGGCGGTGCAGCACCCTTACGTCACACGGCTCATTTTCACTGTGTTTCGTAAACTTTATTCCTGATCAGATTTCCACATTTGCTGGCCGCCCCTGACCGAGACTGTCCCAGTCCTCGCTGGTGCTTTCGTCCAGATAATCGGTGAGTGGAGTATGTGTAATTTAAGTGATGGAGCCCAGTCCTGTCAGTGAGGTGTTAACGCCAGCACTCTGCCATCCCTGTGTTTACACAAGTCTGCAGATTACTTCAAGAATTAATCCAGGCCTGCGCACAGCCTGTGTGTACACGGGGCTCGGTACCCCCTGTCAGTGCTGTATAACTCCCCATGAGCGGGGCTCTCGAATGCACCTGTTTCTGTTGTCCGGGGCCGTATCCAGTAGCCCAGCGGTCAGACTATCAATACTGAGGTCCCGAGTTCAAATACCACCGTGGCAAGGTGTGACATTGAATTCACTAAATCTGGTCATCTGTGGGCTGGTACCAGATAAATAGCCACGAGTAGGTGGCGGTTTCTGGAGTGGGAATTCGCGGCGTATCCCAGGCATTGCGCGGGAAGGTGAGTTGAACTGGTTACTGTTGGTAGCAGCGGCCCTGTCTGCTGGTGAGTGTCACATGTTGTGTTCTCTCAGGTGATGCCTGTTCCTCCACGTTTGTGAAGATCAGTGTGGGACTGGCGGTAATCCTGGTCACTGCAGCCCTTCTGCCGTGCAGGTCCATCGTTTATCATGAGAGCAGTAAGTGCCTGTTGATTGAACAGATAATGCACGGCCTCTATCCTGAAGCTACAGTACAATATATGTGCACTATTGTTCATTCCTGGGATGTGGGCATTACTGGCAAGCCTGACATTTATCACCCTTGAGAAGGTGGTGGTGGTGGTGGGCCTTGAACCGCTGCAGGACCGGCTATTGGCGATATATTATCAATGTTTTATTAAGCTGGCTTTGAGGCTGCTTGTCAGAGACAGCTGATCAAAAGAGATTCCTTCTCACTCGAGGGTCCCTGAAGCTTTTGTACATAATGTAGAAACATTTCCTGTACATCCATGTTTTTTTCTACTGTAACTTTCTCATACTTCATTTGATTAAAGAATAACTAGTTGTATTTAACTTTGCTTGTACGTTTATTTAATAGCTGATCATGGTCTGGGATCGGGAGTGCGGCTGTGATCAGCAGCTGCTAACCTGGCCTGTTCACTGATCGAACCGGACCCTCTCCGTGGGGAAGTGGTCAGTTGCAAAGTTCATTGCTGGTAGCAAGTGGGAGTTTGCAGATTAACAAGTGCTTTTATAAATCCTCAGTCCGCCAGCAACTGAAACCGGCCTCAGCATCAAATGCCGGCTGTTTTTTGTACTTTTATCACTGTAAGTGTGATGGACACATCCAAGCCGGCCAATTACCACTCTCTCAAGCACCAGCAAACTGATGGAAGGAGCCATCAAGCGACACTTACTCACCGCTGCCTGGTACTCCTACCTGGGCATTGCTTCGGTGTATTGAGAGGCTGCTGGTACCTGTTGTTAAGGATCGGGTCGAGCTGTAACTCCCCCCGGTGCCGAGTGCAAAGATAAGACTGAAGGTTTTCAAACTTGATGTCCAGGTGTAATATCAATACTGGCATTGGGATCGGCCGCCCATTGGAGAAACTGCCCCATTTTCATTTCCGTTGGTTGGAGCACGGGCTGGGCAGCTGGGAGACACAAGACTGGCGGGAGGGAGTAGTCACAGTGGGACAAGTTTACATTGTAGCTGTGGGATTTGAACTCTGGCCTCTGGCTTACTAGTCCAGTAACAACCACTATACTGCCGTTCTCTGAAGTCAAAAACAAAATCGAGCAAATGGTAGTTTAAATGTTAAAGAGTAACCTGAATGCAGTACTTAAAAAGTGTGCTGGTGTTTTTCAAGTCATTCTGAAACACAAAGAGACCTTTAGAAATTGACTCTCACGAGGAAGGGATGCAGCACGCACTTGCAAAATGTAGAGAGAATCTCACTGCCTGTTGGGAAAATTAGCAAACAGCACAAGCTCAGACTTCAGGCCTCAGCTGGTGTATTGTGTCCAATTCTGGGCCCCACATTTCAGGAAGGATGTCAAGGCCTTAGACAGGATGCAGAAGAGATTGCCAGGGAACGAGGGACTTCAGTTTTGTGGAGAGACTGGAGAAGCTGGGGTTGTTCTCCTTAGAGCAGAGAAGATTAAGGGAAGATTTGATAGACGGGTTCAAAATCATGAAAAGTAAATAAGGAGAGACTGTTTCCAGTGGCAGAAGGGTGGGTAACCAGAGGACATAGATTTAAGGTGATTGGCAAAAGAACCAGAGGCGACATGAGGAAACTTTTTTACTGAGTTGTTGTGATCTGGAATGCACTGCCTGAAAGGGCGGTGGAAGCAGATTCAATAGTAACTTTCAAAAGCGAATTGGATAAATACTTGAAGAAAAAATTTACAGGGCTATGGGGAAAGAGAAGGGGTGGGATTAATTGAATTGCTCTTTCAAAAAGCCGGCACAGGTACGATAGGCCGCATGGCCTCCTTCTGTGCTGTATCATTCCATGATTGATGGGCGAGATTGGTAACTGCTCTGGGGAGGGAACTATCGAGACAGAAGCCTCAAAATAAAAACTTTAATTAACGAACAAAAAAGACAATTCTACGTACGAATTTCATCAGGTTGTGAAATGTGATTATTTGTATTTTGTTTAAAACCTTCCTTGAGACGTTGGAAATATTTTTACTGAGCGGGAGCTAAAAGGCAAACAAAATCCCTTGGATTTTTTGGAGTGACTTGATTGGTTACCTTGGCTAGCCTTCCTCATTCTAACGATGAATGCCAATCATCATGATCCAATCAGCCTGAAGAAATCCGTATGTGACTGAAGTCACAGCGGACGTGTGGACAGTCTGAAACTGTAGCATTTTATAGCTAGCCGATGCCGCGGCATTGCTAATAGTACATCGGCTGATACATTGCTCTGTACATTGCTCCATTACAGAGCAATGTATCACACACACCGTGCATGTGCCGCTATGGTAGAATTCTGTCAGTTCGTCTGTGTCGCTTAAGGTCACAATACCAATTGCTATACATAAACACAATCGAGGTCACTCAAGTTTAATCACTGCTCAGACAGGGAACTTTGCAGGTTGGAATGTACTTGTGGGGGCAACAGGTCAGAACAGGGTCTAGCTCAGCTGTGATAACCTCCACTGTCAAAATATCCCACTGACGCTCACTGTTAAAGGTTCACACGTGAAAGTGGACAATCTGCCAACATACAGAAGGCTGCCATCGGCGATTGAACGTACCTTAGCAATGATGCGGAGATGCCGGTGTTGGACTGGGGTGGACAAAAGTGAGAAGTCGCACAACATCAGTTTATAGCCCAACAGTTTTATTTGAAATCACAAGCTTTCGGAGCGGCTGCTCCTTCGTCAGGTGAAGTGAAGAAATACAAATGGGCACAGCATATATAGACAGAGAACAATTGTTCTCTGTCTATATATGCTGTGCCCATTTGTATTTCTTCACTTCACCTGACGAAGGAGCAGCCGCTCCGAAAGCTTGTGATTTCAAATAAAACTGTTGGGCTATAACCTGATGTTGTGCGACTTCGTACCTTAACAAGGCATTAATCATCTGAGAAAGTAAGAAAAGTGGCATGGGGGGGGGGGGGGGGGAAATAGAGGATTAGTTTAAGAAAAAATGTCACCCAAACCTGTCAATATGGAGGAACTGTTAAGAGTGCGATCAAAGATCTAGAAGTGGATTTCTTTTTAACAATCAGATGTGCACCAAATTATCACGTTTTTAAACAAACACAAAATGAGTGAAATACAGATGCAGCTCCAAGCTTTTTCACAATGTGGACAGTTCCATTTAAAATCTTCACATTAAGGAGCAGTGACATATCGTAAGACAGTGAATCTGAGGCCTCAGTGACTGATCTGCCGATGGGTATTGCCTTATAGCAAAATGGAGGATCTGTGGCCTCGGTGGATGGATATTGCCCTTAAGTAAGATGGAGGAGCGGAGTCCTCCACGGATAAATATTGTCCTATAGCAAGATGGAACATCTGAGGCCTCAGTGGATGGATATTGGCCTAAAGTAAGATGAAGGATCTGTGGCTGCAGCTGGTTCATAAAAAGCAGGACAAATCTAACCCAGCCAATTACCGCCCCATCAGCCTACTTTCAATTATCAAAGTGATGGTTTCCATCCCAGGATTTTAAAGGAAGTAGGTAAGGCACATTGCAGATGCCCTAACTATAATCTTCCAACGGTCTCTCGATTCAGGAACCACCCTTTAGCTTGGAAAATTGCGCATGTCACTCCACTATTTAAAAATGGAGAGAAGGGGAAACCAGGGAATTATAGACCAGTTAGCCTAACATCTGTTGTCAGGAAATTGCTAGAGTCTATAATTAAAGATCAGGTGACACCTCAAAAATTTTCAGTTGATCAGAGAGCCAGCATGGATTTGTGAAAGGTAGGTCATGCCTGACAAACCTGATTGAATTTTTTGAAGAGGTGACTAAAGTAGTGGACAGGGATGTTATTTATGTGGACTTCCAGAAGGCATTTAATAAAGTCCCACATAAGAGACTGTTAACTAAGGTAGAAGCCCACAGAATTGAGGGCAAATTATTGACCTGGTTAGGAAATTGGCTGAACGGCAGGAGACAGAGTAGGGATAATGGGTAGGTATTCAAATTGGCAGGTGGCAACTAGGTGTCCCGCGGCCTCAACTATTCACAATATTTATTAACGACTTAGATGGCATAGAAAGTCAAATATCCAAATTTGCCGATGACAAAGATAGGTGGCATTGTAATTGAAAGCATAAAATTGCAAAGGGATATCGATAGATTAAGTGAATGGGCAAAACTGTGGCAAATGGATTT
The DNA here is from genome assembly GCA_030390025.1 of Squalus acanthias. Lineage (NCBI taxonomy): Eukaryota > Metazoa > Chordata > Chondrichthyes > Squaliformes > Squalidae > Squalus > Squalus acanthias. The sequence goes on along the minus strand of JASTWF010000633.1, from coordinate 151,117 downwards.
CAATGTAAGCAAATGTGAGGTCATCCACCTTGGGCCTAAAAAGGATAGAACAGGGTACTTTCTAAAGGGTGAAAAGCTAAAAACAGTGGATGTCCAAAGAGACTTGGGGGGGTTCAGGTACATAGATCATTAAAATGTAATGAACAGGTACAGAAAATAATCAAAAAGGCTAATGGAATGCTGGCCTTTATATCTAGAGGACTAGAATACAAGGGGGTAGAAGTTATGCTGCAGCTGTACAAAACCCTGGTTAGATCACACCTGGGGTACTGTGAGCAGTTCTGGGCACCACACCTTAGGAAGGATATATTGGCCTTGGATGGAGTGCAGTGTAGGTTTACCAGAATGATACCCGGACTTCAAGGGTTAAGTTACGAAGAGAGATTACACAAATTAGGGTAGTATTTCCTAGAATTTAGAATGTTAAGGGGTGATCTGATCGAAGTTTTCAGGATATTAAGGGGAACAGATAGGGTAGAGAGAAACTATTTCTGCTGGTTGGGGATTCTAGGACTAGGGGGCATAGTCTAAAAATTAGAGCCAGACCTTTCAGGAGTGAAGTTAGGAAACACTTCTACACACAAAGGGTGGTAGAAGTTTGGAACTCTCTTCTGCAAATGGCAATCGATGCTAGATCAATTAATTTTAAATCGGAGATCGATAGCTTTTTGCTAACCAAAAGGTATTAAGGGATATGGGCCAAAGGCGGGTATATGGAGTTAGGTCGCAGGTCAGCCATAGAAACATAGAAACATAGAATCTAGGAGCAGGAGTAGGCCATTCGGCCCGTCGAGCCTGCTCCGCCATTCAATACGATCATGGCTGATCATCCAAATCCAGTACCCTGTCCCTGCTTTAATCCCCACAGTTCACATATCCCACCCTACCCCCGTAACCCCACTTATTTAATTCCCCCTATCATATCCCATCCTATCCCCATAACCCCACATATTTAATCCCCCCTAACACTAAGGGTCAATTTATCATAGCCAAATCAACCTAACCCACACATTTTTGGACTGTGGGAGGAAACCGGAGCACCCGGAGGAAACCCACGCAGACACGGGGAGAATGTGCAAACTCCACACAGACAGTCACCCGAGGTCAGATTCGAACCCGGGTCTCTGGCGCTGTGAGGCACCAGTGCTAACCACTATGCCACCGTGTTGCCCTGATCTTATTGAATGGTGCAACAGGCTCGAGGGGCTGAATGGCCTCCTCCTGCTCCTATATTTCTATCGCTGCGCTCCTCCAATTCTGGCCTCTTGCACATCCCCAATTTTAATCACTCCGCCATTGGCGGCTGTGCCTTCAGCTGCCTCTGCCCTCAACTCTAATTCCCTCCCTAAATCTCTCTGCCTCTCTCTCCTCCTTTAAGACAGAGTACAGATAAACAGATCATTTTCTGGTTGGCAGGTTGTAACTAGCGGGGTGCCACAAGGGCCTCAGCTATTTACAATCTATATTAATGACTTAAATGAAGGGACCGAGTGCAATGTATCCAAGTTTGCTGACAATACAAAGCTAGGTGGGAAAGTAAGCTGTGAGGAGGACACAAAGAGCCTGTAAAGGGATATAGACAGGTTAAGTGAGTGGGCAACAAGGTAGCACATGGAGTAGAATGTGGGGAAATGGGAGGTTATTCACTTTGGTAGGCAGAATAGAACAGAGTATTTTTTAAATGTTGAGAAACTATTAAATGTTGGTGTTCAGAGGGGTTTAGGTGTCCTCGTACAGGAAACACAAAGTTAGCATTCAGGTATAGCAAGCAATTAGGAAGGCAAATGGCATTTATTGCAAGGGGGTTGGAGTACAAGAGTAAGGAAGTCTTACTACAATTGTACAGGGCTTTGATGAAGACCACACCTAGAGTACTGTGCGGAGTTTTGGTCTCCTTAATTTCCTTAGAGGCAGTGCATTAAATATTCATTAGATTGATCCCTGGGATGAGAGGGCTGTCCTATGAGGAGAGATTGAGCCTATGCTCTCTGGAGTTTAGGAGAGGTGATCTCATTGAAACATACAAGATTCTGAGGGGGATTGACAGGGTAGATGCGGAGAGGTTGTTTCCCCTGGCTGGAGAGTCCAGAACTAAGATAAAAGTTTCAGGATAAGGTGTCACCCATTTAAGACTGAGATGAGGAGGAATTTCTTCACTCAGAAGGTTGCGAATCTTTGGAATTCTCCACTTGAGGGCTGTGGATGCTGAGTCGTTGAGTATATTCAAGACCGAGATATAGATTTTTGGACTCTAGGGGAATCAAGGGATATGGGGAATCGGTCAGAAAGTGGAGTTGAGGTAGAAAATTAGCCACATTCTTTTTGAATTGGCGGAGCAGGCTCAAAGGGCCGTATGACCTACTGCTCCTTAAAAGAAAAGTTCCTTAAAACCTGTGAAACACCTTGGGACGTTTTACTATGTTAAAGGCGCTATATAAATGCAAGTTGTTGTAAACATGAACCGACAAGCATCGGCAGCAATTGTAAACATCAGGCAAAATTTCAAACCTCTCCTGACCAGAGTATCTTTCCCTGAAACCCAACCCTCCAGACTGAAGCTCTCAATCACTCCAAAAACCAGCACAGGAACTATGAATCTTCCGTGCAAAATAACAGAACTCCAGCAAGCAATCATGCCATCTGCAAGAGTGCAAGGCTAAACTCCAGCCCACCTCCTCCAACACAGCCCATTTCCAGTTCCAAGACAGGGCTAACAAGGCCAAATACAGAACTCACCCCACAGTCAGCATTTTGTGCACCTTGCTCTGCTCCAAGATAACGGCCAGTGTTTTTTTGACTCCTCGTTAAAGGGGTACGAAAGATGAGATTAGGTACAAATTTATTTTGTCTTGAATTAGAGGGACATCAGTTGGAGGGATGCAGTTTTCGCACTCATCTCTTTACCAATGTTCCCTGTAAGCTGCACTGTGTTCTGCAGGGCCTGTTTAATGCACGGTGCCTTTAAATTTCTGCGCACACGCGGTATTTACTATGTAAAAGCTGGTGAGTGGCCTGCGTGGGACCTTTGAGATTACTGCGCGGCCGCGCACCTTATGGGGAACATTGCCCTTCACCCCTCCCCTCTGACCACTCTCCATGGGGTGGTAACCTCCGCACTGGCAGGATATTTGACACTGGGCCTGTCCGTTCCACACGGGCACTCACTAGTGAGGGGGACTGGACGATCCCTGGACATGGAAGCTGGTTGATCAATTGTGCTCCCATCACTGCCCAAGCCAAAATAGGCCAGGCCATGAAGCTGGTCTATGGTGCTGAGGACAAGGAGGAACCATTATGTTTGAAGAATACATTTTGCATTCAGTTTCCAAAGAATTAAGTCACTTCTGCTTGTTCAAAAAAGTACCTTTAATATGACACTAAACCAACAATTGAATTGTTCATAAGACATCAATAGAAAATTAACTTTGGAATTAAAAAAAAAAACTTAAGGTATACAGCACACTTGAGGTAAACTCTTAATCCCTGTTTTTCTTTTTAAGGGTTTCCCCATACTCAGCCCCCTCCTTCTTCCCCGCCCATAGCTCCTGAACCCAATACAGCATCCTCGAACCAGCAGGCTGCCAGGGGCCTGGGTGACAGAACGTTTCACAGGGGGA
>JASTWF010000633.1:0-145000 GCA_030390025.1 Squalus acanthias | reverse complement strand
AGCTGCCATCTGAGGCCTCACTCAGCGAGTGAGTTCAAAGGCTACGCTCACTCTCGGGAATCAAACGGGACTTTGTTAAATTTGGGGGGGGGGGAAAAGAGGAGAGAGTAGAGGGAAGCAAACATTCTCAGATACCTCTTTGCAACCAATCAGCAAACTATTTGCAAAGGTGGCGCCCGAGAGCAGGGCGATCTGTGGCAGAGATCACAGCGATGGCCAGGGGAGGAGAATCACGAGTGACACACAGGCAGTTCATTAATGCCATTACAACCCTACCATTCATTAAATAGTTTTAAATAACTTTATAAAAACCACACTCCCAGCTGTCATTATACATAAAAATACATGTAAATTACTGGGGGCCAAGTCCTTTTAAAAAAAAAAGGAACATTATTTAGCCGCCTTTTACCTGACTGTAAACTGCTTTGTGGTGATCAGATGTAATGAAGGAGCGCGACGCGGCCAGAGCACTCCCGGCGACGCAGCATCACACACACACACACGTCGCTTAGAAAACTAACTGCAAACGTTGAGACATTTAACAGTCATTCCAACACAGCCTGTCACCAAATACAGGAGACAACCTGCAATCTGCCCCCCAACCCCCGCCCGCCACTTACCCCATGTTTTTGCACCTCTCCCGTTAATCATTATTAAATGGAGCCAGATCTCAAGGCAGTATTTGGGAGCTGGAAAAGGAAGACTTGCATTTATACAGTGCCTTTCCGACCTCAGGACGTCCCAAAGCGCTTTACAGCCAATTAAGTACTTTAAGTGTAGTCACTGTTGCAATGCAAGAAACATGGCAGTTAATTTGCGCAGAGCAAGATCCCACAACAACTACGCGATAAATGACCAGTCACTAACTTTGTGATGTTGGCTGATAAATATTGGCCAGGACACCAGGGAGAACTCCCCTGCTCTTCTTCATATAGCATCATAGAATCATTTACACCCATTCGAGGGGGGGGGGGCAGTCGCAAAAGCACTGCCGGGCTATTTGAATGGGGGGGGTGAAGCACAGGAGATAATCCCGTCATCAACCAATGTCCACCTGCAACCTACCAACAACAGGCATTCACTGGACAGAGAATCAGAAGCAGGGATACAAAAAAAAGGCAAAATCCTGCAGATGCTGGAAATCTGAAATATAAGCAGAAACTACTCAGCAAGGCACGCAGCATCTGTGGAGCGAGAAACAGAGTTAACATTTCAGGTCAATGACGTCAGAATGTTCTGATGAAAGAGCATCAACCTGAAACGTTTAATCGGTTTCTCTCTCCACAGATGCTGCCTGACCTGCTGAGATTTTCCAGCATTTTCTGCGTGTATTTCAGAAGCAGACACCCTGACTGATTTCCTCAACTCAGGAGCTAGGAGGCAGGGGATGAGCTAATTCAAGAATATCAGAGATCAAATCTGGCCCAACGACTCCCCAAGGCAGAAGAATCTCCCACAACCCTTCTCCCGTGGCTGGTGCTTTCACCAGCAGACACAGCTACAGAAACCAGACTTTTTAGCTGAACTCAAACACTAAGCAATTTCCTCGACTGAACATTCACTGGGCTGCTGATGGAGGGATGTTCTCAGCCCTCCCAAGATCCAGCCAGCAGCTCGTTTACAAATCAGTGCCGTGCTGGCATGACTAACTGTCACGACAATGGCATCACAATGCCTGGACAGCAAGTCTCAGTTTGGCAAAATGGTCCTCGAGAAGCAAAAAAAAATATTAAATCACAGCTTTTACTCAAAGATTCAGAATAAAACGTTTCACATTTTCTGCAGGCTGGCAGAAGTTTGGGATTCACTATAGTGTGGGGGGGGTGGGGTTGGGGGAGAGAGAGAGAGAGAGAGAGAGAGAGAGAGGGAGGGAGAGAAGGGGCAGGGGAGACCGATTTTGCAACTCAAGTATTTATTGAAGGATGACAGATGGTCTCAGCCCAGCGACACAGCTCGAGGAACCTCCACTCGTCTTTAGCCCCTTGGATCAGTAAAGAATTTCAGCGACGCAGGTTAATAAGGGCATACACTGTGCAGACAAAGCACTGGGGTTCATTATTAGAGGGCTAGAATTGAAAAGCAGAAAAGTTATGTTAAACTTGTACAGAACCTTGGGTTAGACCACACTTGGAGTTACTATGAGCAGTTTGGGGCTCCATATTATATAAAGGATATAGAGGCACTGGAGAAGGTGCAAAAAAAAGATTTACAAGAATGATACCAGAACTGAGAGGTTATATCTATCCGGAAAGATTGAACAGGCTGGGGCTCTTTACTCTAGAAGAGAGAAGACTGAGGGGTGACCTGATAAGAGGCCTTTAAGGGTTTGATAGGTTAGATGCAAAGATGTTTCCACTTGTGAGGGAGACCAGAACTCGGGGCCGTCAATACAAGACAGTCACTCATAAATCAAACAGGGAATTCAGGAGAAACTTCTTCACCCAGAGAGTGATGAGAATGTGGAACTCGCTACCACGTAGAGTTGTTGAGGCGAATAGTATAGATGCATTTAAGGGGAAGCGAGATAAGCACAGGAGCGAGAAAGGAATACAGGGACAGGTTGATGGGGTGAGAGGAACAGGGGTGGAAAGAGGCTCGTGTGATGCATAAACGCCAGCATGGACCAGTTGGGCCGAAGGGCCTGTTTCTGTGCAGTAAATACTTTGTAAAACCCAATACTGAGTCACAAACGGAGCCTTTTTTGTATTAAAAATTTTAGTACAGAACTGCGCACGTGTATTATCCCTTTTGCTTCTCAGCTACGTTACCTCTGTCTGTATCTGAGTATCAGCCAGCAAGTCTCGCCAGTTTGTTTCCATTGTAAGCAAGGAAATGAAAAGACGAGAATGAGTAGCATGTTTCCAAGAGGTGAAAGGTGGCAGGAGTTCAGGTGAAGTTGGCAAACCTGGTTCAGAGTCACTCAGGAACTTTTTTTTTTAATTTTAAATTTTATTACAGAACTGAAAGGAGGTTATCTCTGCATTTAAAAAGTGGAGGTTGTACAGATCCTATAAAAGGAAGGACTCAGCCTGGGATTTGAGCAATGACGCCAATATCGAGCGTTAATGAAATGCCCGCTTAGCTCAGCCAATGTCGTGACTAACTGAGAGGCCTCACCCAATTCACACTGACTGCTTACAAAAGGCACAATAAGCTCCAATGGCTGCATTGCTGAAGGGACAGTCAAGTTTGGATCGGAGCCAGAGAGCACAAGGTAGTCCCAGGTTTGATCCCCCGCTGAAGGCAGGGAGGAAACAAAGAGGCCTAGGCTCCCACTTCTCATCTACTGACCAATGGATACATGGAAATCGGACGGGGAAAGGACTGTGCTTGGCGCAGACACCCATGCCCTATTCACGCACCGCCCGATGTACAACGGTGGGTCAACACTCACCAGCGAGGCTCACACCTGGGCAAAGGTAAAGGAGGCACCTGTGGGAACTGTGTCCCAGCGTTAGGAGATACCAGCAGGCACCTGTGGAACTGAATCAAATTTTAGAAGACGGAAAGAAAGTTTTGAAAACTAAAAATGCTTATGAACATTTTCATGGAAGTTGTGCAGTTAATTATAAAATTATTTTTTAACATCAGAACCCAGAGTAACATCATCTTAAACCCTTTCTGGTTAATCCATTTTGCAGACATTTCCCAACTGCTCGGAAAGTACAGGTGTGAAGGGCTTGCACGATCAATCAATTGACAAGTGTTTTATATATAGAGATATATATATATTTTCTTTTTAAAAAGTGCTGCTACCCTTTTACTATCAGAAAATGCATCAACTGCACTTTGCGCTTTGGAGAAAGCACCTCTAACAAATGATGGCAGATTCATTTATACACCAATTTTGAAAACAACCTTCTACCTTAAAACAGGACAGGACCCTCCATCTCTCCCCCACCCACCCCTCCCAGAAAGAGTGAAGTGGGTATCTGGCCAGTGTGGGCGAAAGTAGGTGGGAAAACCCATCCAGTCAGTGGCCTGGCTCCTCTAATGAAGCCCGGGTCAGCAGGCAGAGATTTCTCGGCCTGAATCAAGACTCAACTCGAAATAATGAAAAAAAAAAAATTTGCCTGCAACTTTCGTCTTGCAATGCTTAAATTAAACGAGAGGCGCGCAGCACGGAGCACCAGTGCGAGCTTTCCCTCGTTTCCTTGACCATTTACAGTATTCCCTGCAATCGAGGCGAGTCCACTGAGCGGACGTCCCACAGTGCTTCAATCAGAGTCTGACAGGACAATGATTTCTTCCGGGTCACACTGAGTTGCCACATTCACCTGAAACATACGCACAAAGCACAAGAGGTCAGGAAATGAGCTAATGAAACAAGTCACACTTTTACTAAACATCAAGGCCCTTTCACTCCTTTCCAGTAAAGGAAAGGAGTTGCATTTATACAATGACCTCGGGATACCCCAAAGCGCTTTCCAGCCAATGCTGTATTGTGTGAAGTGTAGTCACTGTAGGGAAACTTTAGTTCTAGGATGTGGGCAAGGCTGGGGAGGCCGCAGGTAGTGCCCACCCCAAGCTGTGTGGAGGTGGTAGTGCTGGGTCTCCTCACTCAGGGCGTGGGACAATCTCTCTCTCTTTCCTCTCCCTGGATTTACTGTCGTGTACACACATTTCCCAGTGGAGGACATGGTGCATTACAAACTTTCCGAGGGAAAAAGACCACCTATAAACCGTCAGATGTGTAACACACCCTGGGACTGTGGCCAAGGAGGCCCAACTATAAACTAAATCATACACCGTTCCTGCGCTTTTGTAGGTGTCGGGCAAGGACAGGGCCAGTCTCAACTGCGAGAACACTGGTCGAGGCTGACTGAGCAGTGGGTAGGCTGTGTTCCCCAGCCCCTTGCCCAGTGACTGGTCTAGGTTTGCCCATGAGTGGGTACGTCAGCAAGGAACTGGCTGTGCAATCACATCCCAGAATCAATCAGCAGAGAGGGAGACGACCAATCGCCCAGGTTGCAGAAACACTTCTGCTCGCCTGCTCCTCTCCCCACCCCAGCTAGTTTTTAAACAGCACTTCAACCAACTGAAGCAGAGTGCGCTGCAACAATGGTGGAAGCAGCACCCTCTGAACAGTGAATAGTGCGCCCTGGAGAGCAGGGACAACCAAAACCTCAAGCAACAGAACCAAATGAGCTGAAAGCTAGATCAGTGTTGGGACAGATCGATGCATTTCAAATGACCAGCTCTCTCCATTGTCTGTGACAGATGCAGTGTCTACCCAATGGAAAGGCACCAAATAGCAGGATGTAAGGGCCTGCACAATACAAGTTGTTACCAGTTGCCATTCACTGGTTAATACTGTACAATAGATCATCAGGACATTCACCACCATAACTGAAGTGGAACTAGTTTAGGCAGCCAGATAGCTCGGAATGCGCGGGTTCCAAGACCAAGATCACCAGAGTATTCCCAAACTTGGATTCAGCCTCAATAACCCGTCACACTCTTACCATGTATTTTGTAACCGACAGCACAGATCTCAGGAATCGGCGATGAAGAGCAGTCAGAAAAGAAGCACGCAGCAGTTCCCAGAGTATAGAACACACTCCCCGAGTTGGGAGGAGGTTTTATTTTAATCCACTAGTCCAGTATTGCCCCCCCTGCAGCCTTCGAGGCCGTGGGAACAGTGTGCTGATTGTGGTCCTGGCTGTGAACTCAGTCCCGTGCAGAGGATTACAGTTTTTTTACACCAGAAATCAGTGTACTGCATTGAGTCTGTCAATGATTGGATAGGATTGTTTTCTTTGAAACAGAGGAGGCCGAGGGGAGACTTAATTGAGGTGTATAAAATTCTGAGGGGCCTAGCTAGAGTGGATAGGAAGGACCTATTTCCCTTAGCAGAGAGGCCAATAACCAGGGGGCATAGATTTAAAGTAATTGGTAGAAGGATTAGAGGGGATTTGAGGAGAACTTTTTTCACCCAGAGGGTGGTGGGGGTCTGGAACTCACTGCCTGAAAGGGTGCTAGAGGCAGAAACCCTCATCACACTGAAAAAGTACTTGGATGTGCACTTGAAGTGCCGTAACCTACAGGGCTACGGACCAAGAGCTGGGAAGTGGGATTAGGCTAGATAGCTCTTTCGGCCGGCACAGACACAATGGGCCGAATGGCCTCCTTCTGTGCTGTAAATTTCTATGAATCTATGATGGCCATGAGCCTGTGCCAGAATCCCAGCCTAATCTGCTCCCGAGAGTTCGACACCAAGGACCAAACTCCAATCAGGGGCAGAGTTAGAGAAGTCTCCGCACATGGGAAGCACTTTGTTGATGACCCAATACTTTGTGGGAAGCACTCTCCTTTAACCACTGCACAGAAACGCCCTTCAATAACCCACTGTCCCACAGCAAGAACCATTTCCAAGGCAAGAGGAGGAGAGAAAGCACACCAAGGTTAATTAAAACCAGTTTACCCTTTTGTGTCTTACAGGGCTGGGTTGCGAGCTGGTGACCACACTAACGAGGGGGGAATCTGCTCGCGTTGAATCAACAGCAGGAAGCGGACTCTTCACTCCAACACCAGACTCTGTACGGTCCACCAGTGGCTCCTCCGTCCCTTCATCAGACTCCATCAGCTCGATGATTTCTACACTGCTGCTTCCCGGTAAAAATAAAAACAATTGGTGAAAAAAATAGAATTCAACCTTTCTCCTTTTAAATTACAAGTCGCTTAAAATTATTGAACGGCAGCAACGCCCAACTGAAAGACCGTTTCTCTTTATCCACGGCTAACCTGTTTGGGGTTAATGTATATTAAAACTAAAATCTGCCAATCTGATTGGTGGTCTGACAACAGGTCATTGTGATCATCCAAAATTCTACTGCCCTTACCCCAACTCGCCCCAAGTCCCGTTCACCCATCAACCACCCCCCCCGCCAACCCGTGCTCGCTGACCTACACTGGCTCCTGATCCGACAAGCCCAGATTTAGAGAGTTGTGGAATCTGAACTCGCCACCTCTGGGTTGCGAGTCCAGTACCATAACCACGGGGCTACAACACAAACAGGTTAGAGAAACCCATGTACAAGGAGCTGCAGGAGCGAAAGTCACAGCAGTGGCTGCACGCCCGAGTTTCCAGCCTAGTCTTCTGACTGTGACTGGCTTATCCTGTACCAAAGACACCAACATTCAGCACACTGTGATAAGGAGAAGCTGAGGTGTGGCCAGTGCGCCTCGTCAATTCTGCTGCATTTCTCGACAGCAACTGTCCCTCAAGCTGGCAAAAAATTCAAATTATGGCAAATTTAAAAACAATTAAAATCAATACTAGCATTAAAAGATCAAAATAGCAGGAGGTAGACAACTTGTCAGGCACAGCAATCTTTTGCCTGGCTGAAGTGCTCATCATACTCCGCTGTACTGCTGATACACAATTTATCCAGTACCTGTGGGACAGAGCCGTACCACAATAAACAAATGCGGCTCGTTTATAACCTGCCGATACCCCTGGGTACGCCACCTGAAAGACCAGCTTTAACTCGCTTGCAGGCATCCAGTTTGAACACAGGACCCAGTCTACACCGAGGAGACAATGCCAGTAACTATTAAAAAAAAAATGTCTCACTGGCTCGCTCACCTCTAAGGCAAGGGCTCCAGATACAAACAGTCAGCGCCTCTGTCGGCCAATGATTGACACAGGAGAAAACTGGCAGAGTGGGAATTTTCCAAACTTTGTCCTTACAACTTATAATGCAGGAAATGTGAGGTTATTCACTTTAAATGGTGAGAAACTATTAAATGTTGGTGTTCAGGGTGACCTGGGTGTCCTTGTACATGAATCCAAAGTTAACATGCGGGTAAAGCAAGCAATTAGGAAAGCAAATGGTATGTTAGCCTTTATTGCAAGAGGGTTGGACTACAAGAGTAAAGAAGTCTTACTGCAATTATATCGGGCTTTATGAGACCACACCTGGAGTACTGTGCAGAGTTTTGGTCTCCTTACCCAAGGAAGGATATACCTGCCTTGGAGGGAGTGCAATGAAGGTTCACCAGCCTGGTTCCTGGGATGGGGGGACTGTCCTATGAGGAGAGATTGAGTAGACTAGGCCTATATTCCCTAGAATTTAGAAGAATGAGAGGTGATCTTATTGATTCAGAGAGGGTTTGACAGGGTAGATGCAGGGAGGCTGTTTCCCCTGGCTGGGGAGTCTAGAACCAGGGGTCAGAGTCTCGGAATAAAGGGGGAGAAATTTCCTCACTCAGAGGGTGGTGAATCTTTGGAATTCTCTACCCCAGAGGCTCAGTCGTATTTTGGACACTAAGGGAATCAAGGGATAGGGGGATCTAGCAGTAAAGTGGAGTTGAGGTCGAACATCAGCCATGATCTTATTGAATGGCGGAGCAGGCTCGAGGGGCCGTATGGCCTACTCCTAGAACATAGAACAGTACAGCACAGTACAGGCCCTTCGGCCCTCGATGTTGTGCCGAGCATTGTCAGAAACCAAGATCAAGCTATCCCACTCCCCATCATTCTGGTGTGCTCCATGTGCTTATCCAATAACCGCTTGAAAGTTCCTAAAGTGTCCGACTCCACTATCACAGCAGGCAGTCCATTCCACACCCCAACCACTCTCTGAGTAAAGAATCTACCTCGGACATCCCTTCTATATCTCCCCCCATGCACCTTATAGTTATGCCCCCTTGTAACAGCTACATCCACCCGAGGAAATAGTCTCTGAACATCCACTCTATCTATCCCCCTCATCATCTTATAAACCTCTATTAAGTCGCCTCTCATCCTCCTCCGCTCTAAAGAGAAAAGCCCTAACTCCCTCAATCTTTCCTCATAAGACCTCCCCCCCAAACCAGGCAGCATCCTGGTAAATCTCCTTTGCACTCTTTCCAATGCTTCCACGTGCTTCCTATAGTGAGGTGACCAGAACTGCAGACAATATTCCAAATGTGGTCTCACCAAGGTCCTGTACAGTTGCAGCATAACCTCACGGTTCTTAAACTCAAACCCCTTGTTAATAAACGCTAACACACTATAGGCCTTCTTTACTGCTCTATCCACTTGAGTGGCAACCTTCAGAGATCTGTGGATATGAACCCCCAGATCCCTCTGTTCCTCCACGTTCCTCAGAACCCTGCCGTTGACCCTGTAATCCTTATTCAAATTTGCCCTACCAAAATGAATCACCTCGCACTTATCAGGGTTAAATTCCATCTGCCATTTTTCAGCCCAGCTCTGCATCCTATCAATGTCTCTTTGCAGCCTACAACAGCCCTCCACCTCATCCACTACTCCACCAATCTTGGTGTCATCAGAAAATTTACTGATCCACCCTTCAGTCCCCTCCAAGTCATTGATAAAAATCACAAACAGCAGAGGACCCAGCACACTGCTGGTAACTGGTCTCCAGTCCGAAAATTTTCCATCCACCACCACCCTCTGCCTTCTATGAGATAGCCAGTTACTTATCCAATTGGCCAAATTTCCCTCTATCCCACAACTCCTTACTTTCTTCATGAGCCGACCATGGGGAACCTTATCAAACGCCTTACTAAAATCCATGTATACGACATCAACTGCTCTACCTTCATCTACACACTTAGTTACCTCCTCAAAAGAATTCAATCAAATTTGTTAGGCAAGACTTACCCTTCACGAATCCGTGTTGACTATCCCGGATTAAGTTGCCTCTTTCCAAATGGTCATAAATCCTATCCCTCAGGACCTTTTCCATTATCTTACCAACCACCGAAGTAAGACTAACCGGCCTATAATTACCAGGGTCATTCCTATTTCCTTTCTTGGAGAGGAACATCATTCGCCACTCTCCAGTCCTCTGGCACCATCCCCGTGGACAGTGAGGACTATTTATGTTCTTAACCAATGCTCTATAAGGCCTGCAGCTGTTCAGTAATGGAACTGCAACATAAATTACGGGCCCTATAAAGTATGGACTATGCAAGCCGTGTGGCCAGTTCCAACAATAAACCCCCGTTAGGCAGACTGAAGACAGCATCCAGGTTTTGCTGCGGGACTCCAGACACAGCTGGGGACGAGCTACTCAATGGCACTGTCCATCCCAACAGCACTGGACCCAACCACCAGTCAGTTAAGATTCCAACTCCCAATAATGAAGCTGCACTCACCGTGGACCATGCGGAGTTGCGAGCAGTCCAAGCAGCGACTAAAGTCCTGAGGGGAACTCGGGTTGAAGCTGCTTCCATGGTAGCAGTGTGGGAAAGTCAGACAGCTGCTGCTGGGAAAAGCTCCCAAAAAAGGGACAAGCATACCTCCACTTTCCCATTACTCGCCCTGGTTACCCCTCAGAACAGAACAAAAAACTTTCCAGAGTGTCATTTGGCAAACAACAATCGAGAGCAGAACTTTCACTGAAACTTTGCGGCACCAACGATTCTCGGTTTTACAATCCAGTACTCATGGGGGAGGAAGGACCACGATAGACTACCGTTCCACTAACAAATCAAAAGGCAGGATAGTCAAGATGACAGGTGTGGGGGAAGGGGGCTGTATAACCTAGTGGAGTGCTGGAATCGCCATGGGGACGCTCTGCGACAGACACTGAATGAAGATGCCTCTCCTCTCAAAGTTCCGATCCAGTGGTATCAGAAAAAAACACTTTCATTTCTACAATGCCTTTCACGACCACCGGACGTCTCGAAGCGCTTTACAGCCAATGAAGTACTTTTGGAGTGTAGTCACTGTTGCAATGTGGGAAACGCAGCCGCCAATTTGCACACAGCAAGCTCCCACAAACAGCAATGTGATAATGACCAGATAACCTGTTTTTGTTATGTTGATTGAGGGATAAATATTGGCCAGGACACCAGGGAGAACTCCCCTGCTCTTCAAAATAGTGCAGTGGGATCTTTTACTTCCACCTGAGAGCGCAGACGGGGCCTCTGTTTAACGTCTCATCTGAAAGACGGCACCACTGACAGTGCAGCACTCCCTCAGCACTGCCCCTCCGACAGTGCAGCGCTCCCTCAGCACTGCCCCTCCGACAGTGCAGCGCTCCCTCAGTACTGCCCCTCCGACAGTGCGGCTCTCCCTCAGTACTGCCCCTCCGACAGTGCGGCTCTCCCTCAGTACTGCCCCTCCGACAGTGCAGCGCTCCCTCAGTACTGCCCCTCCGACAGTGCAGCTCTCCCTCAGTACTGCCCCTCCGACAGTGCGGCTCTCCCTCAGTACTGCCCCTCCGACAGTGCAGCGCTCCCTCAGCACTGCCCCTCCGACAGTGCAGCTCTCCCTCAGTACTGCCCCTCCGACAGTGCAGCTCTCCCTCAGTACTGCCCCTCCGACAGTGCGGCTCTCCCTCAGTACTGCCCCTCCGACAGTGCGGCGCTCCCTCAGCACTGCCCCTCCGACAGTGCAGTGTCGCTCAGCACTGCCCCTCCGACAGTGCAGCGCTCCCTCAGTACTGCCCCTCCGACAGTGCAGCTCTCCCTCAGTACTGCCCCTCCGACAGTGCAGCTCTCCCTCAGTACTGCCCCTCCGACAGTGCGGCTCTCCCTCAGTACTGCCCCTCCGACAGTGCGGCGCTCCCTCAGTACTGCCCCTCCGACAGTGCGGCGCTCCCTCAGTACTGCCCCTCCGACAGTGCAGCTCTCCCTCAGTACTGCCCCTCCGACAGTGCAGCTCTCCCTCAGTACTGCCCCTCCGACAGTGCAGCACTCCCTCAGCACTGCCCCTCCGACAGTGCGGCGCTCCCTCAGTACTGCCCCTCCGACAGTGCGGCGCTCCCTCAGTACTGCCCCTCCGACAGTACAGCACTTCCTCGGCACTGCACTGGAGTGTCAGCCTAGATTTGTGTGTTCAAGTCCCTGGAGTGGGAATTCAACCCACAATCTTCTGACTCAGAGGCGAGTATGCTACCCACTAAGCCACAGCTGACACAGGAAGCGGAAAGGTGAACTTTTACATTAATAACTCGGGGTGGGAAGAGGCTCTACATGAAACATCCGCCCCCAGACCAGTGCTTGGCAGCACCTCTCGAGGACAGTAACTGGAACAAGGCACAAGTCAGGAGTGTGATGGAATACTCTCCACTTGCCTGGATGAGTTCAGCTCCAACAACACTCAAGAAGCTCGACACCATCCAGGAAAAAGCAGCCCGCTTGATTGGCACCCCATCCACCACCTTAAACATTCACTCCCTCCACCACTGGTGTACCATCTACAAGATGCACTGCAGCAACTCGCCAAGGCTTCTTTGACAGCACCTCTCAAACCCGCGACCTCTACCACCTGGAAGGCAGCAGGCGCATGGGACACCACCACCTCCAAGCTCCCCTCCAAGTCACACACCATCCTGACTTTCCTTCATCGTCGCTGGGTCAAAATCCTGGAGCTCCCTCCCTAACAGCACTGTGGGAGTACCTTCACTACACGGACTGCAGCGGTTCAAGAAGTCAGCTCACCACCACCTTCTCAAGGGCAACTAGGGATGGGCAATAAATGCTGCCCTTGTCATCCCGTGAATGAATAATTTTTTTTAAAATTAACCATGCACACTTGGAAGTGTACAGGTGGTCGCTATAATATACAAGATCATATTCTGAAAAATACACTTCTCCTGTACATCTGGATGTGGGGTTTTGCTGAGTGTTACAATACTCTCAAAACACTTTTTTTTTTACACCATCACCGAACTGCCATCAACCTCTGATTAAGGTTCGCAAGAGCAAATGATGTTGCAGAACAAGAACTAGGCAATTGGTTATTGGAGGGCTCATCATTTCACAGCAAGTGTCCAGAACAAGAGTTTCATGGAACAACAGAAAACGCTGGAAACACTCAGCAGGCCAGGCAGCATCCGTGGAGAGAAACAGAGTTAACGTTTCAGGTCAGGGATCCTTCATCAGAGCTGGGAAAAGCTGGAGATGGAACAGATATTAAGCAGGTGCAGAGACAAGGAGAGGGGGAGGGGAGGAAGGAATTGAAGGAATATTCTGTGCTAAGGTAAGAGGCAGGAAAGATAAAATGTTGCAAATGGGGATGACAAAAATCATACAGCATGAAAAATGGGGGCAGGGGTTATAATCCCGAAATTGTTGAACTCTATGTTGAGTCCAGAGGGCTATAAAGTGCCTAATCGAAAGAGGAGGTGCTGCTCCTCGAGCTTACGTTGAGCTTCATTGGAACAATGTAAGAGGCCGAGGACAGAGAGATCAGAGTGGGAGTGAAGCGGTGAATTAAAGTGACAGGCGACCGGAAGCTCAGGGTCACCCTTACGGACAGAACGGTGTTCTGCAGAGCGGTCGTCCAATCTGCGTTTGGTCTCCCCAGTGTAGAGGAGACCGCATCGTGAGCAGCGAATACAGTACACTAAATTGCAAGAAGTACAAGTAAATCGCTGTTTCACCTGGAAGGGGTGTTTGGGGCCCTGGACAGTGGGAAGGGAGGAGGTAAAAGGGCAGGTGTTGCATCTCCTGCACTTGCATGGGATGGTGCTAGGGGAAGGGGAAGGGGTGATTGAGGAGTGGACCAGGGTGTCGCGGAGGGAGCGGTCCCTTCGGAATGCTGAAAGGGGAGGGGAGGGGAAGATGTGTTTGGTGGTGGGATCACGTTGGAGGTGGCGGAAATGGCGGAGGATGATCCGTTGAATGTGGAGGCTGGTGGGGTGAAAGGTGAGGACAAGGGGAACCCTATCGTGGTTCTGGGAGGGAGGGGAAGGGGTGAGAGCAGAAGTGCGGGAAATGGAACGGACACGGTCAAGGGCCGTGTCAGCCACAGTAGAGGGGAATCCTCGGTTGAGGAAAAAGGAAGACATGTCGGAAGCACTGGTATACAAGCCCACTGACTCCCACAGCTACCTGGACTACACTTCCTCCCACCCCGCTTCCTGTAAGGACTCTATTCCATTCTCCCAGTTTCTCCGCCGCGTCTGTTCTGACGATGCCACCTTCCATACCAGTGCTTCCGACATGTCTTCCTTTTTCCTCAACCGAGGATTCCCCTCTACCGTGGTTGACACGGCCCTTGACCGTGTCCGTTCCATTTCCCGCACTTCTGCTCTCACCCCTTCCCCTCCCTCCCAGAACCACAGTAGGGTTCCCCTTGTCCTCACCTTTCACCCCACCAGCCTCCACATTCAACGGATCATCCGCCACCATCAAACGCATCTTCCCCTCACCTCCTCTTTCAGCATTCCGAAGGAACCACTCCCTCCGCGACACCCTGGTCCACTCCTCAATCACCCCCAACAGCCCTTCCCCTAGCACCATCCCATGCAAGCGCAGTAGATGCAACACCTGCCCTTTTACCTCCTCCCTTCCCACTCTCCAGGGCTCCAAACACCCCTTCCAGGTGAAACAGCGATTTACTTGTACTTCTTGCAATTTAGTATACTATTCACTGCTCACGATGCGGTCTCCTCTACATTGGGGAGACCAAACGCAGATTGGGTGACCGCTTTGCAGAACACCTCCGTTCAGTCCCTAAGGGTGACCCTGAGCTTCCGGTCGCCTGTCACTTTAATTCTCCGCTCCACTCCCACTCTGATCTCTGTCCTTGGCCTCTTACATGGTTCCAATGAAGCTCAACGTAAGCTTGAGGAACAGCACCTCATCTTTCGATTAGGCACTTTACAGCCTTCTGGACTCAACATTGAGTTAAACAATTTCAGACGATAACCCCTGTCCCCATTTTTTCATGCTGTATGATTTTTGTCATCCCCATTTGCAACATTTTATCTTTCCTGCCTCTTACCTTGGCACAGAATGTTCCTTCAATTCCTTCCTCCCCTCCCCCACTCCCTGTCCCTGTCTCTGCACCTGCTTAAAATCTGTTACATCTCCAGCTTTTTCCAGTTCTGATGACGGGCCCCTGACCTGAAACGTTAACTTTGTTTCTCTCTCCACGGATGCTGCCTGGCCTGCTGAGTGTTTCCAGCATTTTCTGCTGTTATTTCAGATTTCCAGCATCCGCAGCATTTTGCTATTGTATAAGAGTTTCCTGGAGCTTGTTGCAGGAGACCTGGTGTAATTCATGCAGTTTTACAAAAGAAGCAATCAGCTTCATTCAGATTTTCTCTCGTTCTTCCACGCAACTTTCTGATCAGTTTCTGCACCTGAAGTTTAAGCTGAATGTCAGCATGGGCGATTTACTCGGGAATATTTCAACCATTACAGAATACGTGCACTTTTAGGGGCTGGGGTGGCGTGGAAGAGTTGCTAATTGGACATTTTGGGATCTGGGAAATAATTCAGAGCACTTTTGGGAAGCTGCGGCTTGCGAGCAGCAAGTTAATATCCCAATCCAGTCATGACTCATAAAATCTGTTTGTGACCCTCTTGAAACAGCGACAACTCCCTCCCAACACAGACAAGTGTTACTTAGCAAAGCCACACAAGCAACATATTTAATATGCCAAGACACGGACGCAACTTAATAACCCCAAAGTCTTCTAAATTAATTATGGTTTCCTTTTGAAACAGTAACAGATCACCTCTCGATCCTTAACTTCCCGTTAGAGTGAGTAAAAGAAATGGGCAGCTTGAAAATAAGTCTGGGCACAAGAAAAGTAGGAAATCTTACAAAGTTGCTTTCACCTTGGATACTCCCGAGGAGCAGCTATTAAAGTGATCCACTGGTCAGAAGGCCGACTGTAGGACACAGACCTGGGCAGTACTGCTAATCATTTCTACTATCGGAGACGGGGGGGGGGGGGGGGGGGGGTCAGTGGAATGTTTAGGTTCAGGAATTGCGCAAAGATAAATCTTCAAGGGAAATGGTTTGAAGGGCGGGCAATGCAGAACTGGAAAGGAGAGATGAACTTGTGCAACTGGTTGAACAGGGTTAGTGCCGACAGCTGTAAAAATCCAAGTGTTAACATAAATAGGAGCAGGCTCGAGGGACCATACGCTATTTGGCCCCTCGAGCCAGCTCCACCATTCAAGATCATGGCTGATCTTCAAACCTCAACTCCACTTTCCCACCCGATCTCCATATCCCTTGATTCCCATAATATCCAAAAATCTATCGATCTCTGTCTTGAATATACTCAACGACTGAGCCTCCACAGCCCTCTGTTGTAGAGAATTCCAAAGATTCACCACCGTCTGAGTGAAGAAATTTCTCATCTCAGACCTAAATGGCCGACCCCTTATTCTGAGACTGTGACCCCAGGTTCTAGACTCCCCAGCTAGTGGAAGCATCCTCCCAGGTCAAGCCCCTTAAGAATTTTATGTTTCAATGAGATCACCTCTCATTCTAAACTCGAGAATATAGGCCCAATCTACTCAATCTCTCCTCATAGGACAATCCCCCCATCCCAGGAATCAGTCCAGTGAACCTTCGTTGCACTCCCTCTAAGGCAAGCATACCCTTCCTTAGCTAAGGAGACCAAAACTGTACACAATACTCCAGGTGTGGTCTCACCAAGGCCCTATATAATTGCAGTAAGACTACTTTACTTTTATACTCCAATCCCTTTGTAATAAAGGCTAACATACCATTTGCTCTCCTAATTGCTTATGTTTCCCTACCATTTTATCTCATTCTCAAATACACTGACCCCCTTGCCCCCACCACATCCCACCTGCTTTCCTTTTCCTCAACGAATTCACCTCTCACCTTCCTCCCCCTCCCCTCAGATGTCCCCTGAAGTTTTCAACAGATGGTTTTATTCATTATGTGTGCAAGCAGTCATTGGGAATAATGGAGCATAGCACAGACAAGGCAGGAAGCTACTTCTACCCTGCCTCCTCCTGTTCCAGTCCGTGGCTGACAGCGCCACCGGTTGGATTGGGAGCGTGCGACAGTCCAGGCACCGCTAATCGATGGCACGTTGTAATTTTGTGGGAGAAAGTAGCCACAGCTGCCGTCACCTCCTCGGGTCTGGAGCAAACCCATAAAACCGACCGAGACAGTTAGTGCAAGATCTGTACAAAGTATTGTCTGGTTCAAGGAACACTGGCAACGGGAAAAACTCTCTGGCCGCTTCACTCAGCAGCAGTAACTCGTCCCTCAATTTGCAGCACGGAGAAGGATGGAAAAGAACAAATGGAACAACTTCTGTACAACTTTCTACTTACTGTTTCTCCACAGCTTCCCCTCGCTTAATTCTCTTTGCAACTGGTGAATCGCTTAGATCAACAGAGTCTTTCTTTTTTCCATTCACTGCAGTTAAACAAATGTCTGGACTGCGTCGATCAGTTTCTAACGTATCCAAACTCTCCTTCTTGATAACAAGCCTTCTGTCCAAGTTTGTATCATCGCTTGTGGTCAAAGATTTGGGCTCAGAATAGGGCGAAGTTTCTGCATCGCACTTCTTGCGTGCAGACAAATTGTTTGTTACCTTCTCCTCATCGGATGAAATATCCTCGTGTGGTTCGGAGGGAGCTTTGGGGCTTGGTTTCACGGTCTGGGTGTCCAGTTTCTGCCCACTGGAGTCGGCCCGTTTTCTCTTGGCACGCCTCACTGGTTGTTCACCTTTCACTCCCTCGTGGTCAGGCGCTGCAGGGCTCGCCTCGTCACTTCCAATTCCTTCTTCCACAGCACATACGGGGCTATCCTCGACGTCGGATTGGTCCCGTTTGCTTGACGCACAGGCAGGGCTCCCCGCATCATCAGATCCAACACCTTCCTCCACTGTATTGACTGCCCCGCTCTCGCTGCTCGATCCTATTCCTTCCTCCACTGCATTGACTGCCCCGCTCTCGCTGCTCGATCCAATTCCTTCCTCCACAGGGGGGACTGCCCCACCCTCATTGCTTGAGCCAACTCCTTCCTCCACAATGTGTACAGAGCTATTGCCATCATCACCCCCAACTTTCTCTCCTGCAGTACTCCCACTTTCATTGTTACATTCAAGCTCTCCCTGTGTCGTGCAGACAGGGCTACTCTCATTATTGGAGGCAACATCTCCCTCGGCAGTGCAGACAGTGTCTGATCCCACTCCTTCTACTTGGCCTTCAACCGATTCAGCGTCCTCTTCACTGTCTTCATCATCTGAAGACTGAGCAGAATCTTCAGACTGATCCTCCGCCTCTTCAACCTCACTGCCTTCTGCTTTCTCATCTGAAATACAATTTAACGGTGCAATTAGACTCCAAGAAAAACACTGGTAACTGCTTTAAACTGCTAACGGAGGCCAGTGCTGGTAAACGGGAAGCTGTAGGCATTGCATTCATGGCTAAAGCAGGTGATAACCATGGGGGAGCTGCTCTTTCAACTCATTAGATCATGTTACTCATATCTGCACGAATATTTAATCTCAAAATACATAACCGAGGCTGAACCTTTACTAAAATTTCAGAGAAATCTTTAGTTGAAAGAAATATTTTCTTCCTAATTATGCCATCCGAACTCAGCCCTCCTTCTACCCAAGAATGAATAGGTGCTCAGCAAGGTGCGTGTAGTCAGGCACACTGAGGTAGGGAACAGGTCATGCGTAACATGGGGGAAGGATTAATCCCACGAGGTGTCTCCTGTACACACCAGTAGTGTTTCAGTGGAATACTAACAGAGTACAACCTCTCAATCACATCCATTGGGAAAAGCTTTGTGAAAGGTAGGACATGCCTGACAAACCGGATTGAATTTTTTGAGGAGGTGACTAAAGTAGTAGACAGGGGAATGTCTATGGACATTATTTATATGGACTTCCAGAAGGCATTTGATAAAGTCCCACATAAGAGACGGTTAGCCAAGGTAGAAGCTCACGGCATTGAGGGCAAATTATTGACCTGGTCAGGAAATTGGCTGAGCAGCAGGAGACAGGCAGTAGGGATAATGGGTAGGACACAGTAAAATAGGAGCAGGAGTCGGCCATTCGGCCCTTCAATATCATGGCTGATCCTCTATCTCAATACCATATTCCCGCTCTCTCCCCATACCCCTTGATGCCTTTTGTGTCTCGAAATCTATCTATCTCCTTCTTAAATATATTCAGCGACTTGGCCTCCACAGCCTTCTGTGGTAGAAAATTCCACAGGTTCACCACCCTCTGAGTGAAGAAATTTCTCCTCATCTCAGTCCTAAATGTCCTACCCCGTAGGTACTCAAATTGGCAGGAGGTGACTAGTGGTGTCCCGCAGGGATCTGTGTTGCGGCCTCAACTATTCACTGTATTTATTAACGACTTAGATGATGGCATAGAAAGTCATATCCAAATTTGCCGATGACACCATTGTAGATGAAAGCATAAAATTACAAAGGGATATCAACAGATTAAGTGAATGGGCAAACGGATTTCAAATGTAAGCTCATCCACTTTGGACCTAAAAAGGGTAAAACAGGGCACTTTCTAAATGGTGAAAAGCTAAAATCAGTGGAGGTCTAAAGCGACTTGGGGGTCCAGGTACATAGATCATTAAAATGTCATGAACAGGTACAGAAAATAATCAAAAAGGCTAATGGAATGCTGGCCTTTATATCGAGAGGACTAGAATACAAAGGGTAGAAGTTATGCTGCAGCTGTACAAAACCCTGGTTAGACCACACCTGGAGTACTGTGAGCAGTTCTGGGCACCACACCATAGGAAGGATATATTGGCCTTGGAGGGAGTGCAGCGTAGGTTTACCAGAATGACACCCGGACTCCAGGGGTTAAATTACGAGGAGAGATTACACAAACTAGGGTTGTATTCCCTAGAATTTAGAAGGTTAAGGGGTGATCTGATTAAAGTTTTCAAGATATTAATGGGAACAGATAGGGTAGAGAGAGAGAAACTATTTCCGCTGGTTAAGGATTCTAGGACTAGGGGGCATAGTCTAAAAATTAGAGCCAGACCTTTCAGGAGTGAAGTTAGGAAACACCTCTACACACAAAGGGTGGTAGAAGTTTGGAACTCTCTTCCGCAAACGGCAATTGGTGCTAGATCAATTATTAATTTTAAATCGGAGATTGATAGCTTTCTGTTAACCAAAGGTATTAAGGGCTATGGGCCGAAGGCGGGTATATAGAATTAGGTCGCAGATCAGCCATGGTCTCATTGAATGGTGCAACAGGCTCGAGGGGCTGAATGGCCTCCTCCTGCTCCTATGTTCCTAAGCTGGGATCTTGCATCTCGCTGTCCAAATATCTGGGCTCGAATGGGTCCCTCCAATGTTCACCCTCTTTCTTGGCTTGTCGAAATTGACCGTTACAAAGCAACATTACACCCAAGCCCAAACTAATGCATCAGGAAAATTACATTCCCTTTTCCCACAGCCACTATCCAGGCAGCTTCCCCGAAAAGATGGAAAGAGTTGGGTTTTAAGCTGTGGAAAGCAGTCAGAGATGGCACAACTTTAGTCCCCATTCCCACTCTCGAGTGTTCTCCAACGCCCAACACATTTAATCAAAGACAATCCCAAAAGGCAGCAGCTAAATACTTTCCAGGTCTAGAGTCCGGAGCAGGTGGGGGTTTAAGACATTTGGACAAAATTATTTACAGAATTTCCTGAGTCCTAGACTGACAGAGGAAACTGCCTCTAAAACGTGCCACACTGCAATTACACCACACCCCAAAAAATCCAACTGAAGCTGCTGCAATACTGCCACCTCTGGCAGGAGGGTGCAATTAGTGTGACAGTTACACAGGCAATTTCAATTATAATGGGTGGACACAGGAATTTACAACAGAAACGTGAAAGGACAGAACCTGGTCCAATTAATCCCCACCCTCTAACCCTGCTTCACCCTATGAATACACTGTCTCAACTCCCAATGTGCAATGCCACAGGCAACTGACAAGTTAAAGGAAAACATAAAAATAAATTAACTGGAATTAAGGAAAATAGCATTCAAGAATGACACATCAAAGCACATGAACATTGAAGAGCACGGACAGGTACAAGCACATTCATCTACAATCTGAAACCAGCATTCAGCATCTTCAGTGTGGCTATGAAGCTGCAATTCACAGACTGAATGGAAATGTTTCAAACGGTTTCCTCTCAACCTTGACTACAAGCTGGCAAGGACTGGTCATCTGAAAAACTGGGATTTCTGCTTTGAGAGAAATGCACACGGCCCAACTCTCTCCTGCTGCTTCATCAATGACCTTCCCTCCCTCAGGGTCAGAAGTGGGGATGTTTGCTGATGATTGCAGAGTGTTCAGTTACATTCACAACTCCTCAGATAATGAAGCAGTCCGTGCCCGCATGCAGCAAGACCTGGACGACATTCAGGCTTGGGCTGATAAGTGGAAAGTAACATTCACGCCACACAAGTGCCAGGCAATGACCATCTCCAACAAGCCAGAAACAACTGGCCCAGTCACATAAATGCCGTGGCCACTAGAGCAGGTCAGAGGCCGGGTATTCTGGGGCGAGTGGCTCACCTCCCACCAACAGTTCAAAGGAGAAAGCCAACCACCATCTCAAAGGCAACTAAGGATGGGCAATAAATGCTAGTCACTGCCCACATCCCAAGAATGAATATAAAAAAAAAACTCTTGCAAAACATTATTCAAAAGGTCCGAGCATTTAGAATACTTTTAAAATTCTCAAGTACGGTGACAACCTGTTTACCACTTGGAGCCTTTGCTCAACGTAGTAGTTACCTTCTGGTTGCTCCTCTTCAGCTTCTACAACCTCCTCAATTTTGGAGAGCTCCTCTTCGATGTCTGGATCTGATGACAAGTCGTCGTCTTCCTCCTCCTCCTCTTCGTCATCCTCCTCCGAGCCAGCGGCATCCTCTTGCTCCTCCTCGGGTTCTTTTCCTTCACTTTCCTCCACCTTTTGAAGCTCCTCTTGTCCCTCCTTTATGTCCTCACTTTCTGCTTTGGAGGCCTCGGAGGTAGAGGTGACCGCGGACTGAAGTAGTTTCTTCTTCTTTCGCTTCTCTTCCTCCTCTATTTCGCCAACGTCCTGGATATCAGCATATTTCTTTACCACATCAGCAAGGCGGGTAAGAGCGACGGACCGGTTTGACCTGAGCTTTCTTTCTAAGGTGATGTCCGCCATGGCTGGGTCCTTGCCTGGAAATAAAGACGCACATTATATAGCGATGGAAAAATCAACATATGGATTTTACAACGGGGTGGGGCAAGAAATGAAGGGTAGAGGACGTTATACTGCAGGCAGTGGTTTGAGAAGACACTGGTGAAGAGTGACGTGGGGCAGCTGACCTGTGTTGTACCGATGGCTCCACTGTCTCTCTCTGGCTCGAGAGAGAACTGATCGCAGCATGCATGCACACCCAGAGCTCTGCTCACCAGCTCCAGAACACCAGGAGCAGCACGATCCTCTTGGCTCTCCACTAACATTAACAAGGAGTGAAAGCAAGCTTTATAAAGGACACCACCTCAGTTACACTGCAGTGGAGGAGACTGTCCCGTGAGTAGATTCACTCAGCCTGCCGAAATACACTGCGGCCAATTTCACACCTGAATTACATGGTGCAGATTGTAGCTGGGGTGGTGTAACTGGCCACCTCTGGGACACGGGCTCACAGCCAGCTAGACCGATGGGATGCAAGTCTATGTTTGCTGCAAGAGTTCTCCATGGAATCACTTTGAGCAGACACCATCCAGATCCTAATGGACATGGGGCCCACTGCACAAATCGCTCTCAATTCGGTACAAATCAGTAAGGGAAATGATTTGCTGCAGGAAGGGGCTTATCGCGCAGAAACCAGCAGCGTCACTTCTTCATCCAAGCTGTGGGGCGATCTGGTGCAATCACACAATACGCAGCAGGTGCAGAAATTCACAGGATTTGACAAGTCACTTCCCCGTCTAGTCAGTCATCGCACTCGGGGGGCCACAGGATGATGACTGGCGAGAGAAACACGAATGTCCCACTGGTGCAGTCTGGCTATTTTCCCAAGACTGGGACTGAGGAACATTGGTGGGGCAGAGCATAGGGTGGGGTGGGGAGGTTATTACTTTGTTTGACACAGAATGCCTGAACAGGAAAGAAAGACTTTTCTTCCTCCAAATGCAAACATCCCACAACTCGAACATAAAATACACCATATTATAAAAAGGATATAGAGGCACAGGAAAGGGTGCAAGAAGATTTACAAGGACGATAATAGAACTGCGAGGTTATACACATCAGGAAAGGATGAGCATCCTGGGTCTCTTTTCTCTTGAAAAGAGAAGGCTGAGGGGTGACCTAATAGAGGTCTTTAAAATTATGAAAGGTTTTGATAGAGTGGATACAGAGAGAATGTTTCCACTTGTGGGGAAGAGCATAACTAGAGGCCATCAATATAAGATAGTCACCAAGAAATCCAATAGGGAATTCCAAAGAAACTTCTTTGCCCAGAGAGTGGCGAGAATGTGGAACTCGCTACCACAGGGAGTGGTTAAAGCGAATAGTATAGATGCATTTATAGGGGAGGCTAGATAAGCATCTGAGGGAGAAGGGAATAGAGGGTTATGCTGATAAGAGTTAGATGAGGAAAGACGGGAGGAGGCTCAAGTGGGGCATAAACATCGGTAAAGACTGGCCAGGCCGAATGGCCTGTTTCTCTGCTGTATATCCTATATAACCACAAACAAAATAAAATTCTAGCTGAAAAACTCGTCACTGTGGCAGCTGACACGAAAGGAATGACATTTGGATCCCACACCCTCAGAAGCAACAGTTGCAGCCTCTCACCTGGGGCGGACTGGCTGTGTGAAAGAGATATTTCCCCGAGTGACCCCATGAATAGTTCCAAAGCGCTGCATTAACACAGTGCCCCCCCCCCCCCAAACCCCCGAGAACCCCCTGCCCGTTACCAACGCTTACCTACCTGGCTTATAATCATCAGTGAGGTGGCTGCCAAAGTTGTAAACCAGGTCGAGGTGGCGCCTCTCCTGCAGGCGATTGCCAACCTCCCGGAACACGTCCTGTGCCATGCTCTGAATTTGTTTTTGGCTGAGCCCCAAGGTGTGCCTGGTGCTGACTTTGTGCATGATATTCCGGACGTCCTGGTAGTCGGGGAAGTGATCCGGCTTGTTGATGAACTTCTCGACCTTGCGGTTGATCTCGGGGTAGCGCGTGCCCGTGAAGGAGATGCGCTGCTCGATGACGCGGCCCGTCAGGCTCGAGCAGCTTTTCAGCTCGCACAGCTTCTCGAAGATCTTCACCATTTTCTTCTTTAACCGGTGCTCCTGGATGTAAGAGGAATCCTCATCTTCCAAATCGTTCAAGTCCAGCTCCCTTTCCTGAAGCCGCTTGATTTCATCGGCGTAAACTTTTAAGAGGTTCTCCAGATAGCGGATCTGACGCCGCGACCCGCTGCCGGAATGCTTCTTCTCGGCGGTGGCCGCGGCAGCGGGTTGTGATACAGACGTGGAGGCCACATCCCCCGACTGCGCAGAAGTCCTGTCGGGGCCGTCTTCCTGCTCTTTAGCATCTCTGTCAGACTGGCCCTCGACCCCGGCCAGCAGCTGCTTTGAACTCTCCCTGTTGGCCAAGGCGAGTTTTGTTTTTTGGGAGTTGGCTTTGAGCGCAGTGCACAGCTCGTTGATGTAAACAAAGACTTTGCTTTTCTTGCCCTGGACCCGGGTGAGACAGCGGCCCAGCACATTGCGGAATTCCGTGGAAGCCAAATAGTCCGGAAAAGCCTTGCTGTATTTTCTCTGCAGGAAGTTTATCACCTCTGGGTTTTCTTCCGTTAACGTCGCACAGAATTCCACAAACTAAAGCGGAGGAGGGGGGGGGGGGGGGGGGGGGGTGGGAAACAATAATTAGAAGCGTTAGTCAAAGATCAAAGCCAAGTTTAAAAGCAAGCCTGTCTTCAATCGCAGTCACCATCGCACTAACCGTCCACGCAAGGCATCATTCTACCCAAGTGAGCAACATTATTTCTCCTCCTCCACTAAAGTACTTGCCGAAACCAAACTACCCTTTCGGTGAGGCGTGCCCAAGCTTACCATCTCTGTGGGCCACGTAGGTGCATGGCAAGGAGCCTCACGGGCCACAGATGTTTCCAAATTCATTGACATGGATCTTAAGATGGGATACGAGCACATCGAGGTGCTCCGATTTAGGATTTATTCACCAATGAAGCGACGGAACCAAAAGAAGTTTCCAAACCGCCAAGTCCGTGAAGAGAACATGCACCTGTTTATAGTGTCTTTCATATCAGGACGGCCCAAAGTGCTCCACAGCTAATTAATTACTTTGTGCACAGCAAGATTCCACAAGCTGCAAAGTGATCAATGATCAGTTTAATCTATTTCAGTGGTGCTGGGCTGGGATGAATGTTGGCCAGGGCACTTGGAGAGCTCCCCCGCCTTCCTTGTAAAAGATCCCATGGCACCACACATCCACCCGAAGTTTAAAGTCTCACCTGGAAGACAAAGTATGTCGTACTCCCTTAGTACTGCATTGGAGGCCTTGGGTGGGGGGGTGGAGAAGAGGAGAGGAAAGAAGGGTTGAGGTGCAATGGTGACTATATATCCCAGAACATTTTTAGTATGGCATGTGGTGGGTCAATAATTAACCCATTAGAAAGGACAACCTGTGGCCCAACAGAATGGGACAGTAATGTCTGTACATAACACCACGCTCCAGCTACTGAACTCAGAGAGCAGGCTGGGCTCTCAATGTAAAACTTCCAAGAGTGCACTGAACAAGTAGTACAGCACTGAAACGTGTCCAGGTATGCAGCCAATCCTGCCACTAGCTCACCAGCAGAACCAGTTTAAGTATCATACCGACATGGCAAGTACAGGTATGCAGATTTGAGAAATATAAAACCACCAATGCCGGAAGGCTGAGAGCATCATCCAGAGTTTCATTCTTGGTTTGTGCAGTCACTTGAATTGAGCGACGCAATGAGTAAAACTCTGGAGCGCGAACCTCTATATTTAAGGCCAAGATCAGCTTGGGTTAAGCACGTGTCCTAAGTAAATTACAGGTCTGAATATTGGGGGACACCGTTAAATAAAGAGCACCATTTCCGTCACACCCAAAGACACGTGGTCCTGCTCATCTACAAACTGCTGGTGCAATCCCTCACTGAAGTTTGTTAGCTCGAGGGATATAGACAACAGAAAATACAGTAATTAAACTGACACCTGCCGCAGGGGCCGCACCGAGGGAGGGGCCCACTGCCGAACCGAGGGAGCGCCCCACCGAGGGAGCGCCCCACCGAGGGAGCGCCCCACCGCCAAGAGCTTTAACCCATGGTCGCGTTGTGGAATTATGTTTATTTAGTACAGTTGCTTTTGAAAGAGGAATTATATCCCTTCAGCTTGATTAGATCTATTGAGGGAGAAGGTTCATTAAATCGCCTTTGTAATCTTTTAAAACTTGGGTATGGCACTGAAAGCTCACCCAAGAAAGATGTAGTGGAACAAGATGTATCAAATGATTCTTGGCGTTAACTGTGGGGGCGGGGGGAAAAATTGGCAGCTTTGGGCTGCGCACAATGCAAGTTTCAGCTTCGGAATATTGGTGTAGGAACTATGACTAGATTTCTGGAGTGCATTGCTTACAGCGAAGGGGTAATCAACACCTCCTTGATGCTCTTGGGAAGCTGATAGCTCACCTTTACCAAAGAGTCCCACTGACATATTAAGATATGCAGCACTAAGATCTGAAGGGATCCTAACCAAAGTCACTGGAACTCATGTCACCAGAAGTTTACTCCTTGCCGCCACCTCTCCCCAAGCTCCATGGACCTTTACATCACATTCTGCCCATCATGTCTATGCTGGCTCTTTGCCAGACCAATCCAAAACTAACTCCGTTGGCCTTTCTCCCCACGGCCCCGGGTCTTCCTCTGCTTCAACCAGTCATCCAGATTTTCCCTTAAAAAGATGCAACCGTCTGTGCCTTAACCACTCCCTGTGGCAAAGCACCCCTTACTCCAATACCCCCACCATGAAATTTCTCCTCACTCTCCAAGGACTTTTACCACAGAATGTTCCAGCACAGAAATGGCCCATCACGTCTGCACCAATGTTGTTCTGATGAGCACCATGTCCAATCCCACTCACCATTCTCTTCATTTTTTTTTTTGCACCAAGCACCTAATCCCCTGTAAAATAAATGTCTGGACTCAACAATGCTTTGCGGCAGAGCATCCCCACTCTAATCACCCTGTTAACCTTCATCCATCCTTTTTGCAATCTTAAATTTGCACCTTTTACCATCTTGCTGAACGGTGATCAGTTCAACTCAGCTTCAGCTATACTGAAGAATGCCAACTTCTAAAGTCTCTCCATTATTGCAATTCTTCATCACAGTAACATCCTAGTGTATCCACACTGCACCTTTTCTATTCCTTTTAAACCTTCCTATAATGGGGCCTCAAAAAAGGTCTCAGAAGTTCAACATTAAAACAACTTGCATTTATATAGTGTCTTTAATGTAGTAAAACGTCCCAAGTCGCTTCACAGGAGCGATCATCAAACAAAATTTGACACCAAGCTATTAGAATAGATGACCAAAAGCTTGGTAAAAGAGGTAAGTTTTAAGGAGCGTTTTAAAGGAGAGAGGTGGAGAGGTTTAGGGAGGGAATTCCAGAGCTCGGGGCCTAGGCAGCTGAAGGCACGGCCGCCAATGGTGGGGCGATTAAAATCAGGGATATACAAGAGGCTAGAATTGGAGGAGTGCAGAGGGTTGTGGGGCTGGAGGAGGTTACAGAGATACAGGAAACTCTTGTTTAACCGGCACCTAAATATCCGGAATTCTCTCTTAACCGGCAAAAATCATACTCCGAAAACTCCTCTCAAATAACCGGCAATGTTGCCGAGTCAGAGTCTCCCGCGAACGCCGAGTTAGTCAGTGGGGGTAGTTCTCCAAAGTGCCACTACTCAGCCTCCTGGCGTTGTCGGAAGTCCGACCACTGCAGTAACAGGAGTCTGATTCTCCCGCGCTGCCGGGAGTCTCTTCTGATCGGCCATTTTTCTGTGTGTAAGTTTTGTTTTACTGTTAAGTAATTAAAGAGTTATGGATTACCCTCAACTGGCAGTACTGTACTTAATCAAGCATCTTCCACCATCCATTTAACACAACATTCTGTAGGTGAGTACCCAAATACTGTATACTGCACATTTCTTGATTTTTTAATTTTTGTTTGTTCAAAATAGCCTCAGTAGATATAACTCTCCGTTATCCGGAACTTTTGATCAACCGGCACCACGCCGGTCCCGTCGGTGCCGGATACCAAAGAGTTTCCTGTAGATAGGGAGGGGCGAAGCCATGGAGGGTTTTGAAAACAAGGATGAGAATTTTAAAAATCGAGGTGTTGCCAGACCGGGAGCCAATATACGTCAGCGAGCGCAGGGGTGATAGGTGACCGGGACTTGGTGCGAGTCCTTGCTTTTATATTCGGCGTCTCTAGACAAACCAAACATTCAGTTTGCCCTTTATGGTCTAAATTACCTGGACTACCACATTTAATGACTTGAAATCCTGTTTAATGATCCCCACAGTAATGTGTTAATATTCCTCAGGAATATAATTCCTCAAATTCCTGTGTGATTTCCCCATTAATATAATTTCAAACATTAATTTCACCCAATTCCCTTGGTTATTAACGGAAATCAATAATTCCTGTGGGAATTTCTCAATTCCCGCAGTGATCTCATTACTAATCCCCACAGTAATTTCCATTATTAATAATTCATAGTAATAATCTCCACGATCAATGATTCTTTTATCAATTTCACGGAACAAGGAAATTAATGTAGGAAGTAAAGCTACCACAAACATGAAAGGGAAATTGCGTGAGCAAATATGGAAACTGATGGAAATAATGGACAAGGAATTGAACTGAATTAATGATACAACTTGTATTTATACAGCGCCTTTAATATAGGAAAACATCCCATGGTGCTTCACAGGAGCGTTATGGAACAAAATTTGACACCGAGCCTCATAAGGAGATTAGGGCAGATGACCAAAGCTTGGTCAAAGAGGCAGGTGTTAAGGAGCGCCTTAAAAGCAGGAGAAAGAGGTAGAGAGGCGGAGAAGTTTAGGGAGGGAAATCCAGAGCTTTGGGCCTTGGCAGCTGAAGGCACAGCCACCAATGGTGGAGCGATTGAAATCCAGGATGTGCCAGAGGCCAATGTTGCCCCTACGGTGCACGGCCACGCACCAATCGGGAGGTCCCGCACAGGCCGCTCACCAGTTGCTGCCGGTAGAAGATACACAGCTGTAAATTGAAAGGGACCGCGCACTAAAAAGGGAACATTGCCAGAGGCCAGAATTGGAAGAGCGCAGAGTTCTGAGGGTTGTAGGAACGGAGGAGGTTAGAGAGATAGGGAGGGTGAGGCCATGGAGGGATTTGAGTAATTCCTGTGGTACTTTTCATTAATAATTCCCACACTAACTTCCGTCTTAACCATTCCTGCTGGTTATTATTAATTCCTACACTCCTTTCTATTATTAGCAAGTTCTCTTAATCCCTTCAGCGATTTCCATTATTATTCATTCCTATACCAAGGAAAGCTTTTCTCCAGCACCTTTCACAGCCTCAGGACATCCCAAAGCACTTTACAACCAATAAAATACTTTTCAAAGTGTAGTCAGGAAACCCCCAGTATCAATTTATTTTTTTCTACCTTCAGTTTTGTTTTTAAGCCTTGTATTTGCCCCCTGAAAAATATTACCTGGTCATTCATCTTTGCTGTGCACAAATCGACTGCCACCCTTGCCCACTAAGCAATGACTCGACTCCAAAAGCAATTCATTGGCTCTGAAACACTTTTGGGATGAAAGACAATATATAAATGCAAGTTTGTTTTCTTCTTTCTTTTGTCTTACAGATTTAGAATCGCAGGCCGCACGCAGTCAGAGGAAGAAGTCACAGTACATGAAACTCAGTCATCGACCTCAAGTTAGCCCAAGTTTGGCAGTTAGGCTAGCAAATGTTCACAGTAGGTGGCGTTCCGTTTTAAAAGGTCCACGTTTAGACAAAGCAAGTTGCTTTTCCCCCTCCGTCACCAATTCCTATTAATTATTCCTATGGCAGTAATCTCACTTATTAACAATTTACACACTAGTATCTCCATTAATAATTCCTGGTCTGATCTCTCAACTACTGCTTGAGATTTTGTTTTTCAGATTACTAGCTGTGCCAACTTTTCGGTATTAACATGACAGTAATTCCTCCAGCTGAGCGGTGTTGCTCTTGGGTTTGCTATTGAACGGAATAAAAACAGACCTGGGATTCAGCAAGTCCAACTACCCAATACAAGGGAACAAACAACCCTCCAAGCAAACAATCTGCACTCTACAAGATACCGGCCTTCAGTCACATTATTTGCACCTGTTTTAATCTCTAGAAGTAGCACTCAGAACAAAATTTTTTTTTTGAGATCACTGGGTTTCTTGAACCGAGCAGCATTCCACACACGTGGGGGTTAATGTTGGAAACCCAGGACACTGAAATCAGCCAGCCCACTCTTGCAGGGCGAGATGGGAAAAAAAAAAGCTTCACCTAATCACCCTCATGATGCAGAGATGCCGGCGTTGGACTGGGGTGGACAAAAATGAGAAGTCGCACAACACCAGGTTATAGTCCAACAGATTTATTTAAAATTACAAGCTTTCGGAGCTGTCGCCCCTTCCTCAGGTAAAGTTACAATGAGTGAATCTACAATATTTCCACAGTATATAAACACAGAAACTGCAGAGATACAATCTTTCAGGGAAGGTGTCCTTACATCAAAGACACACCAAGAACACAGCCAAGACAATGAGATGTGTCACAGGGGGTCCAACTTGTCAAATCCTGCTGTCTGCAGTTTTTTTTGTGTGTTTTTTGTGTGTTTGTTTTGTAAAAACTGGAAAGACAGACAACGATGTCGAGTCACGTTCTGTAGCGTGACACGACATCGTTGTCTGTCTTTCCAGTTTTAAAAAAAACAAAAAAAATCCCCCCCAAAAAAAACTGCAGACAGCAGGATTTGACATGTTGGACCCCCTGTGACACATCTCATTGTCTTGGCTGTGCTCTTGGTGTGTCTTTGATGTAAGGACACCTTCCCTGAAAGGTTGTATCTCTGCAGTTTCTGTGTTTATATACTGTGAAATATTGTAGATTCACTCATTGTAACTTTACCTGAGGAAGGGGCGACAGCTCCGAAAGCTTGTAATTTTAAATAAATCTGTTGGACTATAACCTGGTGTTGTGCGACTTCTCATTTTAATCACCCTCAGGCAGATGATTTGAAAGGGAATTGGATCTGATAATTATATGATACAACACTTAACACATGTGTTTGTGCAGCCAGGACAAGGAGTTTAACAAACAGCATATAAGTGACTCGGCAACACAATGTTCAAGGGTAGTTTCGGCCCCATGGAGTGCAATGTTGGACAGAAGTCCTGGAGGCAAAGCAATGGCTATATTCCTCAGAAAACCTTTTCCTACAGATTGCCAATAACACAACTGAAAGATGTACCACAAACCTCGACAAAACAGCACAAGAAAGCTCATTACTGCTTTGGTCACTGAGAGAGTGGCTTCCATTAAGTCAACTTAAATACAATGGTTATATCCATGCAGGAAATGAGAAGATTTGCTGTTTCAATTCACCTTTCTGCAGTTCCTTCAGAATAAACATTCAGTTTCTAAGCAAGTCACACAATGCAGAGCCTCACAAGATACCAGAACAGATGGTCACAACGAATGTGCCTCGATTGCAATCCAGCACTTCAAAAAAAAGCAGCATTTCTCCCAAGAAACATTTTTAACTTGTAAACTGTGAAGTTAGATATTTATAAAAAGATATACTTCCACAAAATTTGCAACTTGAAATTGTACAACCGGATCTCATGGGTAGATTATTGACAGACAGGACGACTGAGAGTAGCCGGACGGTTAGAAGACTTTGGCCTTGGAGATGCAGCCAACAGACGAAGATGGGCGTTTCTGATCCTGCATGGCCCTGTATTTAAGGAGATTGACAGGTGTTTGGAGGGGGGTATTTTAAATATGGCTAGAGATGTGTCACAGGTAAACATGATCTCCTGCGGGTCACTTGGCTCCCTCAGGAAGTCATGGAGAGTTTACTTGAAGCTGTCCCACTCTCTGGTGTTTTGCTCTCTCAAGAATTAGCATTCGAAAGAAAGAGCTTGCATTTATATAGCATCTTTCACAACCCCAGGGTGTCCCAGTGTTTCATGGCCAGTGAAGTCTATTTTTTTAAATTTAAAAAGTGCAGTCACTGTAGTAATGTAGGAAACGATTTGTGCACAGCAAGGTCCCACAAACAACCAGATCTGTTTTTAGTGATGCTGGTTGAAAGATAAATGTTGGTAGGATTGTCAATGCATCTTTTGTGCCCACCCGGAAGGGCAGACTAGGCCTCAGCCAATGTCTCATCTGAAAGATGGCACTGAAATATCAGCCTGGATTGTGTGCTCAAGGAACGGGACTTGAACCCACAAATCCCTGGCTCAGAGGCGAGAGTGACATCACTGAGCCAAGGCCGACACCATTACTAGCAGCCGAATGTATAGACTAAGCATTGAGGGGCTCCACTGAATTCTACACAAATAAATATGAAAAGAAAACAAAACTCATTAATTTATTTAACTTCTCAAAAAAGGTGGCATTCTAATTGTTTTGATTGCAATGCCGAGCGAACACATTTCCACTTCGGGTACCTGATCAAAGCTGAGCGTCCAGATAAGATGCAGGGCAAGACACCCGCCAATCTGTCCAATCAACAAGGCTTAGCCCCAGGAGCATGTGTGTCGCTTTTCCTTATCCCACAGCAGCCAGACTGGTTAGCTTTCTGAGGAGCCCACAGTGGACAATCTTGTGCTGTGGATCTGTACCCACTAGAGAAAAGAGATTCAGTGCATCAGTCTGGGCTGGATTGAAACCCAGCAGGTCGCAGAGCTGAAAGGATATGTTAATCCAGTTTCTCAGGGTAGTCACTTTTTTTTTAAAAATTAAAAAGTCACTCATTCCCATAAATTCCACAATTCCCACTCTGGCCTGAGCAAGTTCCAGTTTTACATTCATGACAAATATACAATTCCACTCAGCTAAATACACAAAGTTCGAACATTTGACCAATTGTTTAACCTGTTCCATTTAACCTATTAAACGTTCCACCTCCCAAGTCTAATGGAGGGCCACTGCTCCCAAACTGAGACAGTAGTCGAGCAACTTGGCCATGGGCATCTACCCGAGGAGGCTGTAAGAGCACCACACGGTCTTTAGGCAGCCCATGGGGAGCTAGTGTCATGAACAGATGATCAAAAATGAAGGATGCAAAATACATCAGTCGGCATGACAAAAATCACACAAAGCACTACCCGGAAAGAAGGATATGGGTCGCTCACCAGGCTCGGCACCCGACACTGCACAAATGATTAAAACCCGCTACAGTGACGCAAGGCTCGAGCAATTTCTGAAACAAAAGTACACATGGGTAGTTGCAAAAATGTGGTTACTTATCGTTTGACAATTCAGGATTCATGCAACGATGTGCATTTGTTAAACCATCAGCAGCCAAACCCAGTAAAACAATTATTTCTCATTTTATTGGGTTGCCTGATTAAAGGGAAATGCATCAGTGTAGGAGGTATCTTTAGATCCTGGAACAGCCTTTTCAAATATACAGCCCCTCCCCTCCACGTTAAAGGACTGTGAAAATGCACAAGGTACCACAGAACCACTCTCAAGTCAAAATTAAGTCAAGAAAATGATGGGAGATATTCAGCAAGTACATCAGCTTCTGAAAGAGGAAATGTAACTGTTCCAGGGGGACAGCCTTCATCAGAACCGAGGTTTAAAGGAGCTCTGGTGAAAGGTGCCACTGCCTACTGGAAACATCAATTGAACTTTTCAGATGCCGCCAGACTTCATTTCTCTCATTTGTGCAGCATTTTTCTTTTTAACCTTTACTCAAAGGAACTTAAATTATATACACGTTAAAAAAGTTGCCTTACAAACAGCCAATAATAAAAAAAAACACCCCATACTACCCGTTGACAGCCCAGTTTCATTACTGGGATTTCAATGAACGATAACAGTGGTGGGTTAAATTTTCATACTGAAACAAGAAGTGAAGATGCCACCAGCGCGGCACAGGACCCTGCAAATGTGCGGTGACCAAACTCCGAGTAAAAGCTGTCAAGAGTACTTGCTGGTCCTGAGCAGAGGCTAATCACTTGCTCGAACCATTATCTTTTTGGGAGTGAGGAAGCAATAGACAGGCACTGGCCCTTTCAAATACAGGGCCTGTCCCACCCTGCAAGGCCCCCTTCAATGGGCAGGCAAATGCCACCCACCCTCCTAAGTGGCCATTCTATGGAGGGTGGGTGGACAGATGTCCCAATAAGGGTGTCAGCCCTGGCTCAGCGGTAGAACTCGGGAGTCAGTTGGTTGTAGGTTGAAGCCCCATTCAGGCTGCTGCACTGTTTGAGATGCACCATTTGGATGAGACACTAAACATCAAACTCGTCTCCACTCTCAGATGGGCACTATCCGAAGAAGAACAGGCCAGTTCTTCCAGTGCCCTGGCCTACACTGATCCCCAATCAACACAGCGTGAAAAAAATGTCATTGGTCATTCATTTTGCTGCTGTTTGTGAGACCTTGCTGTGCACAGATTGGCTGTCACCTTTCCCCACTGTAAACACACAATCTCTTTCTGTTCAATAAGTTTAGTTATCTGCCATTTGCGATGAAGCGTCTATGCGAGTGTAAACCTGTTGGCTTTTTTTCCCCCCTTTTCCTCCCAGCGACCTGTTGATTTTATTTCCAGTTTTCCCTTTCTGTACAAGAGAAACTGTATAATCCCAATAACATTTGTACTATAGACAACAATTGGGATGAAACGAACATCCTTCACAAACAACTTGTATTTATATAGTGCCTTTAACGTAGTAAAACATCCCATGGCACTTCACTTGAGCGTTATCAAACAAAATTTGACATCAAACCACACAAGGAGATATTAGGACAGATGGAAGGTAGGTTTTAAGGAGCGTCTTAAAGGAGAGGTGGAGAGGTTTAAGGAGGGAATTCCAGAGTTTAGGGCCCAGGTAACTGAAGGCACGGCCGCCAATGGTGGAGCGATGCTCCAGAGGGCAGAATTAGAGGAGCGCAGATATCTCGGAGGGTTGTGGGGCTGGAGGAGGTTACAGAGATAGGGAGGGGCGAGGCCATGGAGGGATTGGAAAACAAGGATGAGAATTTTAAAATAGAGGCGTGGCTTAACCGGGAGCCAATGTAGGTCAGCGAGCACAGGGGTGATGGGTAAACGGGACTTTGAGAGAGTTAGGATACATATCTATATGTCCTATTTTGATACAAAATTGGCAGTGTGGTTGATAGTGAGGAAGAAAGCTGCAGACTGCAGGAAGATATCAATGGACTGGTCAGGTGGGCAGAACAGTGGCAAATGGAATTCAATCCGGAGAAGTGAGGTGTAATGCATTTGGGGAGGGCTAACAAGGCAAGGGACTACACATTAAATGGTAGGACACTGAGAAGTGTAGAGGAACAGAGGGACCTTGGAGTGCATGTCCACAGATCCCTGAAGGTAACAGGCCAGGTAGATAAGGTGGTTAAGGCGGCATACGGGATACTTCCCTTTATTATCTGAGGCATAGAATATAAGAACAGGGAGGTTATGCTTCAACTGTATAAAACACTAGTTAGGCCGCAGCTAGAGTACTGTGTACAGTTCTGGTCACCACATTACAGGAAAGATGTGATTGCACTAGAGAGGGTACAGAGGAGATTTACGAGGATGTTGCCAGGACTGGAGAATTTTAGCCATGAGGAAAGATTGGATAGGCTGGGGTTGTTTTCTTTGGAACAGAGGAGGCTGAGGGGAGATTTAATTGAGGTGTGTAAAATTATATGGGGCCTAGATAGAGTGGATAGGAAGGACACATTTCTCTTAGCAGAGGGGTCAATAGCCAAGAGGCATAGATTTAAAGCCCCTCCCTATCTCTAATCTCCTTCAGCTTCAGCACCCCCCCCACCCAAGAGATATGTGCGCTCCTCTAATTCTGCCCTCTTGAGCATCCCTGATTTTAATCGCTCCACCATTGGTGGCCGTACCTTCTATTGCCTAGGCCCTAAGCTCTGGAATTCCCTGCCTAAACCACTCTTTCCTCCTCTAAGACACTCCTTAAAACCTACCTCGGTGTCAAATTTTGTGTCTTTTGATACTCCTGTGAAGCGCCTTGGGACATTTTATTACATTAAAGGCGCTATATAAATACAAGTTGACGATGTTGTAATTGGTAGAAGGATTAGAGGAGAGTTGAGGAGAACTTTTTTCACCCAGAGGATGCTGGGGGTCTGGAACTCACTGCCTGAAAGGGTGGTAGAGGCAGAAACCCTCATCACATTTAAAAAGTACTTGGATATGCACTTGAAGTGCTGTAACCTACAGGGCTATGGACCAAGAGCTGGAAAGTGGGATGAGACTGGATCGCTCTTTTTCGGCCGGCACAGACACGATGGGCCGAATGGCCCCCTGCTGTGCCGTAAATTTCTATGATTCGAGA
The DNA here is from genome assembly GCA_030390025.1 of Squalus acanthias. NCBI lineage: Eukaryota > Metazoa > Chordata > Chondrichthyes > Squaliformes > Squalidae > Squalus > Squalus acanthias. The sequence continues at coordinate 108,648 of JASTWF010000633.1, read as the reverse complement.
GAGATTGCGAGAGCGAGATATAGATATAAATAAACAGAAGTGCTGGCTGTGCACTGGGTTCTTGGAGAGGAATAAACAGGCTCATTAAAAAGGAGTTTAATAACCTTCCAGAACCCAAGTGTTAACCTGTTTTTCTCTCTCCCTCCCCAGGCACCTGCACCTTGAATTCTTCCAATTGCCAAGGGAGGTTTGTTCTTCCCAACACAGGGTGGAACATTCCCTGCCAGCTGTGGTGCAGAGTCTGCTCCCCACTCCCTCCCTCCCCCTCCGGGGCCTGCCTCAGGCTCCCTCCCCACTCCCTCCCTCTCCGGTTCCCCCCCACTCCCTCCCTCTCCTCCCAGGGGGGCTGTCTCAGGCTCCCCCCTCCCTCTCCCCCAGGGGCTGTCTCAGGCTCCCCCCTCCCTCCCCCCCCGGAGTCTGTCTCAGGCTCCCCCCTCCCTCTCCCCCCGGAGTCTGTCTCAGGCTCCCCCCTCCCTCTCCCCCCGGAGTCTGTCTCAGGCTCCCCCCTCCCTCTGTCTCAGGCTCCCCCCTCCCTCTCCCCCCGGAGTCTGTCTCAGGCTCCCCCCTCCCTCTCCCCCCGGAGTCGGTCTCAGGCTCCCCCCTCCCTCTCCCCCCCGGAGTCTGTCTCAGGCTCCCCCCTCCCTCTCCCCCCGGAGTCTGTCTCAGGCTCCCCCTCCCTCTCCCCCCGGGGTCTGTTGCAGGCTCCCCCGGGGGCCTGCCTCAGGCTCCCTCTCCCAGGCTCTCCCCGGGGTCTGTCTCAGGCTCCCCCCTCCCTCTCCCCCGGGGGCAGTCGCAGGCTCCCCCCTCCCTCGCCCCCGGGGTCTGTCTCAGGCTCCCCCCTCCCTCTCCCCCCAGGGTCTGTCTCAGGCTCCCCCCTCCCCCCGGGGTCGGTCTCAGGCTCCCCCCTCCGTCTGTCTCAGGCTCCCCTCTCCCCCCGGGGTCGGTCTCAGGCTCCCCCCTCCCTGTCCCCCCGGAGTCTGTCTCAGGCTCCCCCCTCCCCCCGGGGTCTGTCTCAGGCTCCCCCTCCCTCTCCCCCCGGGGTCTGTCTCAGGCTCCCCCCTCCCTCTCCCCCCGGGGTCTGTCTCAGGCTCCCCCCCCCCCCCCGGGGTCTGTCTCAGGATCCCCTCTCCCCCCGGGGTCTGTCTCAGGCTCCCCCTCCCCCCGGGGTCTGTCTCAGGCTCCCCTCTCCCCCCGGGGTCTGTCTCAGGTTCCCCTCTCCCCCCGGGGTCTGTCTCAGGCTCCCCTCTCCCCCCGGGGTCTGTCTCAGGTTCCCCTCTCCCCCCGGGGTCTGTCTCAGGTTCCCCTCTCCCCCCGGGGTCTGTCTCAGGCTTCCCTCTCCCCCCGGGGTCTGTCTCAGGCTCCCCCCTCCCCCCGGGGTCTGTCTCAGGCTCCCCCCTCCCTCTCCCCCCGGGGTCTGTCTCAGGCTCCCCTCTCCCCACGGGGTCTGTCTCAGGCTCCCCCCTCCCCCCGGGGTCTGTCTCAGGCTCCCCCCTACCTCTCCCCCCGGGGTCTGTCTCAGGCTCCCCCCTACCTCTCCCCCCGGGGTCTGTCTCAGGCTCCCCCCTACCTCTCCCCCCGGGGTCTGTCTCAGGCTCCCCCCTACCTCTCCCCCCGGGGTCTGTCTCAGGCTCCCCCCTACCTCTCCCCCCGGGGTCTGTCTCAGGCTCCCCCCTCCCTCTCCCCCCGGGGTCTGTCTCAGGCTCCCCCCTCCCTCTCCCCCCGGGGTCTGTCTCAGGCTCCCCCCTCCCTCTCCCCCCGGGGTCTGTCTCAGGCTCCCCCCTCCCGCTCTCCCCGGGGTCTGTCTCAGGCTCCCCCCTCCCTCTCCCCCCGGGGTCTGTCTCAGGCTCCCCCCTCCCTCTCCCCCCGGGGTCTGTCTCAGGCTCCCCCCTCCCTCTCCCCCCAGGGTCTGTCTCAGGCTCCCCCCTCCCTCCAGGGTCTGTCTCAGGCTCCCCCCTCCCTCTCCCCCCGGGGTCTGTCTCAGGCTCCCCTCTCCCCCCGGGGTCTTTCTCAGGCTCCCCCCTCCCTCCCGGGGTCTGTCTCAGGCTCCCTCTCCACACCCCACCTGGGGTCTATCTCAGGCTCCATGCCCCCCGCCCTCTTCCCCGGGAGCTGTCTCAGGCTCCCTCCTCCCTCCCGCGCCTGTCTCAGGCTCAATCCCCCATCCCCCAGGGCATGTCTCAGACTCCTCCTCCTCCCTCTCCCCCCGGGGTCTGTCTCAGGCTCCCCCCTCCCTCCCCCCGGGGTCTGTCTCAGGCTCCCCCCTCCCTCTCCCCCCGGGGTCTGTCTCAGGCTCCCCCCTCCCTCTCCCCCCGGGGTCTGTCTCAGGCTCCCCCCGGGGTCTGTCTCAGGCTCCCCTCTCCCCCCGGGGTCTTTCTCAGGCTCCCCCCTCCCTCCCGGGGTCTGTCTCAGGCTCCCTCTCCACACCCCACCTGGGGTCTATCTCAGGCTCCATGCCCCCCGCCCTCTTCCCCGGGAGCTGTCTCAGGCTCCCTCCTCCCTCCCGCGCCTGTCTCAGGCTCAATCCCCCATCCCCCAGGGCATGTCTCAGACTCCTCCTCCTCCCTCTCCCCCCGGGGTCTGTCTCAGGCTCCATGCCCCCTTCCCTCAGTCTCTCTCAGACTCCCCCTCACCCACACCCCACAACCCCAGGTCTGTCTCAGGCTCTATACCCCCCTCCCTCCCAGGTCTGTCTCAGGATCCCTCTCCCCTCGGGGTCTGTCTCAGGCTCCCCCCAGGGCCTGTCTCAGGCTCCATGCCTCCCCGGGGCCTGTCTCAGGCTCCACCGGAGGTGGCCTCATTGCCCCCCACCCCCCGGGGGTGGTCTCAGGCTCTCCCCCTCCCTCGGACCTCACCTCACTGAAGAGCTTCTGGTTCTCGAAGCGGACCAGGCCGCGATCGCGGTCGCGCTGCTCCTCCAGCGCCGCCTCGCCCTCCCCGTGCAGCGCGGCCTTCAAGGCGGGCGGCGGCTTCAGCAGCTTCACCCGGCGAGGCCGAGTAGCGGCTAGGCTGGGACCCGGGGCCCGGGGCCGGGCCTGATCCGCGGCCTCACCCTCTTCGTCCGACAGCAGGTTGACGACGCCGCCGCCTCCTCCTCCTCCTCCATCTCCCCGCTCGCCGCCCCACCGCAGCGCCATCCACACGAAGCAAACTCGAGGCGCGGGTGGCCGTCGACCCGCTCCGGAGCTCCGGGCTTCGCCGCCTCAGCAGTCGCAGCAGATGGCGGCCGGCGCCCGCCTCCCGGGGAAAAGCACCGACGCCATCGAGACAAAAGCTTCTTCCCCTCAGCGAGCGGGCGAACAACCGCCAGCACCTCGCCGCAACGACCGCCCCCATTGGCCCAACCCCCGACCCTTCGCCTGCAGTGTCGGCGCCTCCCATTGGTTACCCCCACCGAGCGGATGGCGTCGGGACAAAGCCCCCCACCGCTCTCCATTGGTCCTTCCCTCCGCCTTCCGCTTTTCCCCCCTCTCCATTGGCTTGGCCGCCCCAGCGTCAACGTTTTTTTTTGCCGCTCGCCCCTTGGCCGGGCCTGGCCGCCTTTCCGATTGGCTCAGCGACGTTGGCCTCGTGCCGATTGGCTGGCAGCTTTTCCCTACCGATTGGCTGAGCGCCGGGGTGTAGGGAGGGGGCCTGGTGGCGGTCTCCTGCTGATTGGTTGGGTGTTTTCGCGCTGTGAGTTTTCTTCCCGGCCGCCGATTGGTCGGATTACAAACGTTCACGGCTGACGCCCGTTGATTGGTTGGGATTGGTGGAGCGGTGCGCGGTGATAGGTTCACCCAGGGGTCATGATTTTTGCACCTGGAACCACAGAATGGGACAGCGCAGGAGGCCATTCAGCCCATCCAGTCTGCTGGCTCCTTGAAGGAGCAATCCAGCTAGTCCCACTCCTTACTCTTTCCCTATATCCCTGCGACTTTTTCTCCTTCAAGTATTTATCCAACTTCCTTTTGAATGCCAGGCTTGAGTCTACCTCCACCCCACTTTCCGGCAGTGAATTCCAGATCCTAACCACTGGCTGTGTCCAAAAGTCTCTCCTCACGTCGCCTCTGGATCTTCTGTCAATCACCTTAAATCTGTGTCCTCTGGTTCTCCATCCTTCTGCCAATGGGAACAGTTTAAGAACATAAGAAATAGGAGCAGGAGGAGGCCATTCAGCCCCTCGAGCCTGCTCCGCCATTCAATAAGATCGTGGCTGATCTTCTACCTCATCTCCACTTTCCTTCAAAAATCTATCGATCTCTGTCTTGAATATACTCAACGACTGAGCCTGCACAGCCCTCTGGGGTAGAGAATTCCAAAGATTCACCACCCTCTGAAGAAATTTCTTCTCATCTCAGTCCGAAATGGCCGACCCCTTATTCTGAGACTGTGACCCCTGGTTCTAGTCTCCCCAGCCAGGGGAAACATCCTCCCTGCATCTACCCTGTCAAGTCCTGTAAGAATTTTCTCTCTACTCCATCTAAACCCTTCATGATTGTGAACGCCTCAGTGTCAGCTGTGGCTCAGTTGGTAGCACACTCGCTTCTGCGTCAGAAGGTTGTGGGTGCAAGTCCCACTCCAGGGACTTGAGCACATAAAGCTAGGCTGACACTCCAGTGCAGTGCTGAGGGAGTGCTGCACTGTCGGAGGTGCCGTCTTTCGGATGAGACGTTAAACCGAGGCCCCCAATGCCAGTAGGACTGGCGTAAAACGGGTTTTTTCTTGGTTTATTGGAATAAATGTTATTTGTAGCATTTAACTGGATTATGATGGTGCTATGTGTTTGTACACTGGTGTTGAAATGGTTTTTGTTTTATGTGGAGTTAACTTTGAGATTTATTATTTTAAATCTAAAAAGTTGTGTGGTATTGTTTAAGGGTATTTGTACTGTAAACATTGTTGATTATTTGTAAAATTAATCATTGCATTTATATTAACTATAAGGCTGTTTTTAAGGCTTTATTTTTTACTGTGATGGATGAATGTAATGGATTTACTATGTAATGGATTTACTATGTAATTGATGAGTTGTACAGGTATTATTGTATTTGAATAAAAATATTTAAACCGAGGCCCCGTCTGCTCTCTCAGGTGGACGTAAAAGATCCCATGACACTATTTCGAAGAAGAGCAGGGGAGTTATCCCCGGTGTCCTGGCCAATATTTATCCCTCAACCAACATAACAAAGACAGATTATCTGGTTTCCTTATCTAAGGAAGGATATACTTGCCTTGGAGGCAGTGCAACGAAGGTTCACTAGATTGATTTCTGGGACGAGAGGGCTGTCTTATGATGAGAGATTGTGTAGAATGGCCCTATACACTCTGGAATTTAGAAGAATGAGAGGTGATCTCATTGAAACATACAAGATTCTGAAGGGGATTGACAGGGTAGATGCTGAGAGGTGTTGTTTCCCCTGGCTGGAGTATCTAGAACTAAGGGGCGTAGTCTCATGATAAGGGGTAGGCCATTTAAGACTGAGATGAGGAGGAATTTCTTCACTCAGAGGGTTGTGAATCTTTGGAATTCTCTGCCCCAGTGGGCTGTGTATGCTGAGTCTTTGAGTATATTCAAGGCTGAGATAGATAGATTTTTGGACTCTAGGGGAATCAAGGGATATGGAGATCGGGCAGGAAAATGGAGTTGAGGTCGATGATCAGCCATGATCTTATTGAATGGCGGAGCAGGCTCGAGGGGCCGTATGGCCCACTCCTGCTCTTATTTCTTATGTTCTTATGGTCATTATCACATTACTGTTTGTGGGACCTTGCTATGCGCAAATTGGCTGCCACGTTTCCTACATTATAACAGTGACTCCACTTAAAAAAAAAAGTACTTCATTGGCTGTAAAGCGCTTTGAGACGTCCGGTGGTCGTGAAAGGCGTTATATAAATGCCAGTCTTTCTTTCTTTCTTTCTATCAAATCTCCTCTCAATCTTCTCTGCTCCAAGGAGAACAACCCCAGCTTCTCCAGTCTATCCACGTAACTGAAGTCCTTCATCCCTGGAACCATTCTCGTCAATCTTTTCTGCACCCTCTCCAAAGCCTTCACATCTAGGGGTCTGAACAGAGTAGATAGAGAGAAACTGTTTCCATTGGCGGAAGGGTCGAGAACCAGAGAACACAGTTTTAAGGTGATTGGCAGAAGAACCTAAGGCGACATGAGGAAAAACTTTTTTACGCAGCGAGTGGTTGGGATCTGGAATGCACTGCCTGAAAGGGTGGTGGAGGCAGATTCACTTGTGGCTTTCAAAAGGGAATTTGATAAGTACCTGAAAGAAAAAAATTTGCAGGGCTACGGGGAAAGGGCGGGGGAGTGGGACGAGCTGAGGTGCTCTTGCAGAGAGGCGCCACGGGCTCGACGGGCCGAATGGCCTTCTGTGCTGTAACCATTCTATGATTCTACGTCCTTCCTAAAGTGTGGTGCCCATAGGATTGCATAGGATATACAGCACAGAAACAGGCCATTTGGCCCAACCAGTCCATAGAAGCATAGAAGATAGGAGCAGGAGTAGGCCATTCGACCCCTCGAGCCTGCTCCGCCATTTAATGAGATCATGGCTGATCATCCAAATTCAGTACCCTGTCCCTGCTTTCTCCCCATATCCCTTGATCCCTTTAGCCTTAAGAAATATATCTATCTCCTTCTTGAATATATTTAATGAATTGGCCTCAACTACCTTCTGTGGTAGAGAATTCCACAGGTTCACCACTCTCTGGGTGAAGAAATTCTTTCTCATCTCAGTCCTAAATGGCTTACCCCTTATCCTTATGTGAGAAGTCGCACAACACCAGGTTATAGTCCAACAGCTTTATTTGAAATCACAAGCTTTCGGAGCGCTGCTCCTTCGTCAGGTGAAGTCAGGCTTCACCTGACGAAGGAGCAGCAGCTCCGAAAGCTTGTGATTTCAAATAAAGCTGTTGGACTATAACCTGGTGTTGCTCTTTTTGGTTGGACAAACACAAATTTACTGTAAATCAATTAAAACTTTAAATGAAACTTAACAAATCAAATCAAAATTTGGAAGTCCGGGGTGACGATGCACTCCAGTCCCCGCAGCGCCCACCGGTCGCGGAAAAACTCAAGCGTGCCGGCGGACACCGCGTGCTCCATCTCCAGGGCCACCCGGGCGCGAACATGGCCGCGGAAGAGAGGCAGGCAATCGGGCCGAACGACCCCCTCGACCGCCCGCTGCCTGGACCAATTAATGGCTTTCTTGGCCAGGCCCAGGAGCAGTCCTACGAGGAGGTCCTCCGACCTACCCGCTCCCCTCCGCACCGGGTGACCGTAGATCAGGAGCGTGGGGCTGAAGTGCAACCAGAAATTGAGGAGCAGCCCCTTGAAATAATGAAAGAGGGGCTGCAACCTCTCACACTCAATATAAATGTGATAGACGGACTCCTCCAGGCCGCAGAAATGGCATAACCTGGTGTTGCTCTTTTTGGTTGAACAAATCAAAATTTACTGTAAATCAATTAAAACTTTAAATGAAACTTAATAAATCAAATCAAAATTTGGAAGTCCGGGGTGACGATGCACTCCAGCCCCCGCGGCGCCCACCGGTCGCGGAAAAACTCAAGCGTGCCGGCGGACACCGCGTGCTCCATCTCCAGGGCCACCCGGGCGCGAACATGGCCGCGGAAGAGAGGCAGGCAATCGGGCCGAACGACCCCCTCGACCGCCCGCTGCCTGGACCAATTAATGGCTTTCTTGGCCAGGCCCAGGAGCAGTCCTACGAGGAGGTCCTCCGACCTACCCGCTCCCCTCCGCACCGGGTGACCGTAGATCAGGAGCGTGGGGCTGAAGTGCAACCAGAAATTGAGGAGCAGCCCCTTCAAATAATGAAAGAGGGGCTGCAACCTCTCACACTCAATATAAATGTGATAGACGGACTCCTCCAGGCCGCAGAAATGGCATAACCTGGTGTTGTGCGACTTCTCACATTTGTCCAACACCGGCATCTCCACATCATGGCCCTTATCCTTAGACTGTGACCTATGGTTCTGGACTCCCCCGCCATCGGGAACATCCTTCCTGCATCTAGTCTGTCTAGTCCTGTTAGAATTTTATAAGTTTCAATGAGATCCCCTCTCATTCTTCGAAACTCTAGCGAATATAAGCCTAATCGACCCAATCTCTCTTCATACGTCATTCCTGCCATCCCAGGTATCAGTCTGGTAAATCTTCGCTGCACTCCCTCCATGGCAAGAACATTCTTCCTCAGATAAGGCGACCAAAACTGCACACAATACTCAAGGTGTGGTCTCACCAAGGCCCTGTACAACTGCAGCAAGACATCCTTGCTCCTGTACTCGAATCCTCTCGCTATGAAGGCCAACATACCATTTGCCTTCTTAACCACCTGCTGCACCTGCATGCTTACCTTCAGCGACTGGTGCACAAGGACTCCCAGATCTCGTTGCACTTCCCCTTTTCCCAATCTATTGCCGTTCAGATAATAATCTGTCTTCCTGTTTTTGCCACCAAAGTGGATAACCTCGCATTTATCCACATTATACTGCATCTGCCATGCATCTGCCCAATCACCCAAACTGTCCAAATCATACTGGAGTTTCTCTGCATCCTCCTCACAGCATACAAGCCCACCCAGCTTTGTGTCGTCTGCAAACTTGGAGATATTACATCTTGTTCCCTCATCTAGATCATTAATATATATTGTGAATAGCTGGGGTCCTAGCACCGATCCCTGCGGTACCCCACTAGTCACTGCCTGCCACTCGGAAAAAGACCCATTTATTCCAACTCTTTGCTTCCTGTCTGCCAACCAGTTCTCTATCCAAATCAGTACCTTACCCCCAATCCCATGTGCTTTAACTTTGCACGCTAATCTCTTATGCAGGACCTTATCGAAAGCCTTCTGAAAGTCCAAATACACCACATCCACTGTTTCTCCCTTATCTATTCTACCAGTTACATCCTCAAAAAATTCCAGATGATTAGTCAGGCATGATTTCCCTTTTGTAAATCCATGTTGACTTTGTCCGATCCTGTCACTGTTTTCCAAGTGCTCTGCTATTACATCTTTTATAATGGACTCTAGCATTTTGCCCACTGCCGATGTCAGGCTTACCGGTCTATAATTCCCCGTTTTTTCTCTACCACCTTTTTTAAATAGTGGGGTTACATTAGCTGCCCTCCAATCCATGGGAACTGTTCCAGAGTCTGTAGAATTTTGAAAGATGACCAGCAATGCATCTACTATTTCTAGGATCACTTACTTAAGTACCCTAGGATGTAGATTATCAGGCCCTGGGGATTTATCAGCCTTCAATCCCATCAATTTCCCTAACACCATTTCCCTACAAATACTGATTTCATTCAGTTCCTCCCTCTCATTAGACCCTATGTTCCCCGACATCTCTGGGAGTTTATTTGTGTCCTCCTTTGTGAAGACAGAACCAACGTATGTATTTAATTCGTCAGCCATTTCTTTGTTCCCCATTATAAATTCCCCTGATTCTGACTGCAAGGGACCTATGCTTGACTTCACCAATCTTTTTCTCTTCACATATCTATAGAAGCTTTTACAGTCAGTTTTTATGTTCCCTGCAAGCTTACTCTCATATTCTATTTTCCCCCTCTTAATTAATCCCTTTGTCCTCCTTTGCTGAATCCTAAACTGCTCCCAATCCTCAGGTTTGCCATGCCGGCATTTATGTTCCACTCGAGCCTCCTCCCGTCTTTCCTCATCTAACTCTATCAGCATAACCCGCTATTCCCTTCTCCCTCATGTGCTTATCTAGTTTCCCCTTAAATGCATCTATGCTATTTGCCTCAACCACTCCCTGTGGTAGCGAGTTCCACATTCTCACCACTCTCTGGGTAAAGAAGTTTCTCCTGAATTCTTTATTGGATTTTTTGGTGACTATCTTATATTGATGGCCTCTAGTTTTGCTCTTCCCCACACGTGAAAACATTCTCTCTGTGTCTACTCTATCAAAATTTTCATAATTTTATAGACCTCCATTAGGTCACCCCTCAGCCTTCTCCTTTCAAGAGAAAAGAGACCCAGCCTGTTCATCCTTTCCTGATAGGTATAACCTCGCAGTTCTGGTATCATCCTTGTAAATCTTCTCTGCACCCTCTCCAGCGCCTCCATATCCTTTTTATAATATGGCGACCAGAACTGTACACAGTACTCTAACCAAGATTCGATACAGGTTTAGCATAACTTCCCTACTTTTCAATTCTATCCCTCTAGTAATAAACCCTAATGCTTGGTTTGCTTTTTTTATGGCCTTATTAAACTGTGTCGCAGCTTTTCACAGAATCACAGAATCCCCACAGTGCAGATAGAGGCCATTTCGGCCCATCGAGCCTGCACCGACACATATCCCACCCTATCCCCGTAACCCCACGTATTTAATCCCCCTAACACTAAGGGTCAATTTATCAACCTAACCCGCACATCTTTGGACTGTGGGAGGAAACCGGAGCAAACCCACGCAGACACGGGGAGAATGTGCAAACTCCACACAGACAGTCACCCGAGGCCAGATTTGAACCCGGGTCCCTAGCGCTGTGAGGCAACAGTGCTAACCACTATGCCACCGTGATTTGTGAATTTGTACTCCCAGGTCCCTTTGTTCCTCTACCCCATTTAGATTCATATTTTCTAAGTAATATGTGGCCTCCTTATTGTTATTGCCAAAATGTAATGGCTCACACTTATCTATGTTGAAATTAATTTGCCAGAATTATAGAAACTTACAGCACAGAAGGAGGCCATTCGGCCTGTCGTGCCTGTGCTGGCTCTTTGAAGGAGCAGTCGTGCTTAGTCCCACATCCCCGCTTTTTGTCCGTGACCCTGTAAGTCCCTCGTCCTCAAGAACCTGTCCCGACTCCCTTTTTAAATGATTTATGGGATCAGCTTCCACCACCTTTTCAGTTGGAGCGTTCCAGATCCCGACAACTCTCCCAGTGAAAACAATTCTCCTCATCTCCCCTCTAGATCCTTTGCCAATGATTTTCAATCTGTGACCTCTGGTTATTGACCCACTCACCTGAAGGAATATTTTTCCCAATTCTATCAAAACCCCTCATCATCTTGAAAACCTCCGTCAGGTCACCTCTTAACCTTCTCTGTTCCAAGGAGAACAGTCCGAACTTTTCCAACCTCTCCTCATAAGTGAAGCCCCTCATCCCTGGTAACATCCTGGCAAACCTCCTCTCTACCCTTTCTAAGGCCTTTACATTTTTCCTTGAGTGTGGTGCCCAGAATTGTCCACAACACTCCAGCTGAGGCCTAACCAGTGATTTATAAAGTTCTAGCACGATCACTTTGCATTTGTATTCGATTTGTGTATTTATAAATCCAAGTATTTGCTTTTTTGACCACCTTATCAACTTGCCCTGCCACCTTTAAGATTTGTGCTCATCTACAGTTTTCAAAATTGTGCCATTTATAGTACATTTGGACACAGTAGTTCAGTTGGAGCCGAACTCGTGTTTTATATAGGTTTAGCATAATTTCCTGGCTTTTGTACTCTGTGCCTCTATTTATAAAGCCCAAGATCCCATATAAAAGAAAGACTGACTTGCATTTATATACTTCTTCTTCTTCTTCTTAGGCAGTCCCTCGGAACCGAGGATGACTTGCTTCCACATTAAAAATGAGTTCTCAGGTGACTAATGAGTCCAATGCGGGACCTACAGTCTCTGTCACAGGTGGGGCAGACTGTGGTTGAAGGGGCGGGTGGGTGGGGTGCTTGGGTTGACGTGCGCTCCTTGCGCTGCCTGCGCTTGGCTTCCGCTTGCTCCCGGCGAAGAGACTCGAGGTATTCGGCGCCTTCCTGGATGCTTCTCCTCCACTTTGTGCGGTCTTGGGCCAGGGATTCCCAGGTGTCGGTGGGGATGTTGCACTTTTTCAAGGAGGCTTTGAGGGTGTCCTTGAAGCGTTTCCTCTGCCCACCTGGGGCTCTCTTGCTGTGTCAGAGCTCCGAGTAGAGCGCTTGTTTTGGGAGTCTCGTATCGGGCATGCTGACGATGTGACCCATCCATCGGAGCTGATCGAGTGTGGTCAAAGCTTCGATGCTGGGGATGTTGGCCTGAGCGAGAACACTGACGTTGGTGCGCCTATCCTGCCAATGGATTTGCAGGATCTTGCGGAGGCAGCGTTGGTGGTACCGCTCCAGTGCTTTGAGGTGCCTGCTGTACATGGTCCATGTCTCTGAGGCATACAGGAGAGCGGGTATTACTACTGATCTGTAGACCATGAGCTTGGTGCTGGGTTTGAGGTCCTGGTCTTCAAACACTCTCTTCCTCAGGCGACCGAAGGCTGCACTGGCACACTGAAGGCGGTGTTGGACTTCGTCATCGACGAAGAGAAAGACTGACTTGCATTTATATAGCACCTTTCATGACCACCGGACATCTGAAAACACTTTACAGCCAATGAAGTACTGTTATAATGTAGGAAATGTGGCAGCCAATTTGTACACAGCAAGGTCCCTCAAACAGCAATATGAAAATGCCCAGATAATCTGTTTTTGTTATGTTGGTTGAGGGATAACTATTGGTCAGGACACCAGGGATAACTCCCCTGCTCTTCTTCGAAATAGTGCCTCAGGATCTTTTACATCCACCTGAGAGAGCAGACGGGGCCTCGGTTTAACGTCTCATTCGAAAGACGGCACCTCCGACAGTGCAGCACTCCACTGGAGTGTCAGCCTAGCTTTATGTGCTCAAGTCCCTAGAGTGGGATTTAAACCCACAACCTTCTGACTCAGAGGTGAGTGTGCTACCCACTGAGCCACAGCTGACACACATATACTGTATTAACTGAAATAACAACAGAAAACGCTGGAAAAACTCAGCAGGCCAGGCAGCATCCGTGGCGAGAGAAACAGAGTTAACGTTTCAGGTCGAAGACCTTTCGTCAGAACTGTATTAACTGCTTTGTTAACCTGCCCTGCCACCTTCAAATATTTGTGCAATCAAAGAAAACACAGAGTGCATTCAAACTTCTCCTCACTCTTCTTATTGCACTGGTGGATGGCAATTGCCATCACCAATTTAGAGGTAAGCATTTGCTCCCTTCTTAAAGGGACACAACCAATAAAAACCGTAACTTAACCAAAATTAAAAGGAAACTTAACATATGATATCAAAATTCTATTCCACGGGGTGATGATGCACTCCAGTGTCTCCGGTGCCCACCGGTCGCGGAAGGCCTCGAGCATGCCGGTGGACACCGCGTGCTCCATCTCCAGGGACACCCGGGCGCGAACGTAGCCGTGGAAGAGAGGCAGGCAGTCAGGCCGAACAACCCCCTCGACCACCCGCTGCCTGGACCTGTTGATGGCCACCTTGACCAGGCCCAGGAGCAGGAGCAGTCCTACGGGGAGGTCCTCCTACTTGCCCGCTCCCCCCCCCCCCCACACCGGGTGACCAAAGATCGGGTGCGTGGGACTGAAGTGCAGCCAGAAATCGAGGAGCAGCCCCTTCAAGTAGTGGAAGAGGGGCTGCAACCTCTCACACTCTGTGTATACGTGGAACACGAACTCCTCCAGGCCGCAGAAAAGGCAGGTGGCGTCAAACTTGTGCGCTCACAATTACCACATAGGCCGCTAACAATTGCAATAAACAACAACCTGGTAGGTTTTGTTTCTCATCGCTGTGGCTCAGTTGGTAGCACTCTTGCCTCTGAGTCAGAAGGTCTAAGTCCCACTCCAGAGACTTGAGCACAAAAATCTAGGCTGACAGTCCCAGTGCAGGGCTGAGGGAGTGCCGCAATGTCGGAGGTGCCGTCTTTCAGATGAGATGTTAAACCGAGGCCCTGTCTGCCCTCTCGGGTGGATGTAAAAGATCCCATGGCACTATTTCAAAGAAAAGGGGAGTTCTTCCTGGGGGCCAATATTTATCCCTCAACCAACATCACTAAAAAAACAGATCATCTGCTCGTGATCACATTGCTGTTTATGGGAGCTTGCTGTGCACAAATTGGCTGCCGCGTTTCCCACATTACAACAGCGACAACACTTCAAAAAGTACTTCATTGGCCGTAAAGCGCTTTGGGGTGTGAAAAGCATTGTAGAAATGCAAGTCTTTCTTTTTTTCTTGAAAAGGGACTGTAATTTGTAAAAATCAGAGCTGTCCACACTGAAAAAGTGAGATTTCTGATTGCCAAGAAAGACGACAGATTGCAGGCACATTTAAATGCACCGAATTATGTTCAGTTTTGAGTGTTCCACCGAGTTGGAGAGGTTTTTTTTTGCAATGTGGGTTGACTGAAACTTGGCTGCTGGACGCTTTGCGCGTGCGCAGTTGCCGCCGCGCCCAGCCCCGGGCCGGGCGTTTTGTGCGCGTGCGCGAGGGGGCCAGCCCTTTTTCCGCCTGATAAGGCCCGGAGCTGAAACTCGCTACCTGAGGATCCCGCCATCAAAGCGGCAAAAATCAGTCGAAATGGTGAGCGGAGTCTGTTCAAAATCTTTCCGCGAGATAGAGCCGGCTGTCCTCTACTCCGATTGATTAGGGACTGAGGCGGAAAGAATCGGATGGGAGGGATATCGGACGGATTCGGACGGTCGGGGCTGGAAACGGCGGCAGCCATGACTAGCAGGGCGAGGGAGGAGGAGGGGGGAGTGCAGTGTCAGCAGGTTATCATGGCTGTGCATTGAGGTGTTCTTTATATTATTGTAATTTCTATATAGGAAGCAATTGCAAATGTTACGGCTTTTGAAAATTGTATATTTTTATATCATTTTAATGATAAAAGTGTTTTGCAAATACTGTGAAATTTTCATGCAACTTCCCTAAAGTTACTTATCCACCTTGGGAGTGAAGGTGGATTTGGGAATGCACAGGGAGTGGGTCCAAAAACCTGGTTAAAGTTGCAGAGTTCTGCATTTTCCCCCATTTTTTATCTCTCTCCAGTCTAGGAACAGGAGGAGGCCATTCAGCCCCTCGAGCCTGTTCTGCCATTCAATCAGATCATGTATCAGAAAAGCAAATGGCATGTTGGCCTTTATTGCAAGGTCATGATGTGGAGATGCCGGCGTTGGACTGGGGTGGACAAAAATGAGAAGTCGCACAACACCAGGTTATAGTCCAACAGATTTATTTAATTTTACAAGCTTTCGGAGCAGTTCGCTCCTTCGTCAGGTAAACTTACCTGAAAATTAAATAAATCTGTTGGACTATAACCTGGTGTTGTGCGACTTCTCATTTTTATTGCAAGGGGATTTGAAGTATTAAGAGTGGGGAAGTCTTACTGCAATTTATAGGGCCCTGGTGAGACCACACCTAGAGTATTGTGTACAGTTTTGGTCTCCTTACCTAAGGAAGGATGTATTTGCCATGGAGGGAGTGCAACGAAGGTTCACCAGACTGATTCTTGGGATGGGGGGATTGCCCTATGAGGAGCGATTGAGTAGACTTTGTCTACATTCCTTAGAGTTTAGAAGAATAAGAGGGGATTGCATTGAAACATAAAACCTTTACAGGGCTTGACATGCTAGATGCTAGGAGGAGGTTTCCCCTGGCTTGGGAATCTAGAACCAGGGGGGGTCACATTTAGGTCTGAGATGAGGAGAAATTTCTTTACTCGGGGTTGAGAATCTTTGGAATTCTCTACCCCAGACCGCTGTGGATGCTCAGTTTTTTGGGCACGAGGGGAATTGAGTGATATGGGGATAATGTGGGAAAGTGGAGTTAGGTCACAGATCAGCCATGATTTTATTGAATGGCGGAGCAGGCTTGAGGGGCCAAATGGCCTACACCTCCCATTTCTTAGGTTCTTATCTGTATCCTAACTCCATCAACCTGCCTTGGCTCCATACCCTTGTATACCCTTGACTTGCAAAAATCTATCCATCTCTGATTTTTAAATTATTTATTTCTCACTTTTCAGTCTGTCTCTTTATTTCTCCCTTGTTTTATTTTTCTACCTACCATGATCTTGGATGTAGTTGGGAGTTACAGTTTGTAACGTGTTGTGATAGTCCATTCGTGAAATGTTCAGGATCTGTCCCTGAGGATTTGTGCTGCTGTTTCTGACCAGAGTGGAGGTCTGTGGTCTGGCTTTAGTGCTAATGTTCTTCCACATTTAACTGGGCTTTATAAATAGAGGCATAGAGTACAAAAGCCAGGAAGTTATGATGAACCTTTTTAGAAAACACTAGTTCGACCCCAACAGGAGTACTGTGTCCAATTCTGGGAAACTTTAGGAAAGTTGTGAAGACCTTGGAGAGAGTACAGAAGAGATTTACTAGAATGGTTCCAGGGATGAGGGATTACAGTTACCTGGATAGACTGGAGGAGCTGGGGTTGTTCTCCTTGGAGCAGAGAAGGCTAAGAGGAGATTTGATAGAGGTATTTAAAATCATGAAGTGTTCAGCTAGAGTAAATCAAGAGAAACTGTTTCCAATGGTTGAAAGATTGATAACAAGAGGGCACAGATTTAAGGTGCTTGCCAAAAGAACCAGAGACGACATGAGGGAAAACTTTTTTACGCAACGAGTGGTTAGGATTTGGAATGCACTGCCTGTTCGGGTGGTGGAGGCAGATTCAAGAGTAGCCTTCAAAGGGGAATTGGATAAATACTTGAAGGAGAAAAAATTGCAGGATATGGGAAAGAGCAGGGGAGTGGGACTAACTGGACTGCTCTTCGAAAGAGCCGGCGCAGACTCGATGGGCCGAATGGCCTCCTTCTGCTCTACTATTCTATCATTCTATGAGCTTGTTCCCAGGTGCTCCTTCACCTCTCCCGCACATCCCTTCCTTTTTTTTTTAAAGCAGGGTTTTTAAAATCTCATCTGTGCTTTTTGTCATTTTCCCCTTCTCTTGTCTCCGGTCTTTGGCAGCTGTTTGGTTGTGGAGTGCATCACATACAAGGACAATCCTGTCATTTCACACCTCGAGGCAATGTGGCCCCTACCCTGGCGACACGGCCTTGTTCGGATTGCACATCTCCCCTCCTGTTCAAGCCTCCTCTTCACACGCTGCCTTTGACCCGTGAGGAGGTGCTTGAGTGAGCAGCAGCTCTTCCCCCTCCTGTGATGGAGGAGCATGGTTTAGATACCTTGGCTGAGATCAGAGCCTCTGTCGGGTGAGCACATTGCTGGTACGTTCTGACTTGGCTGTAAGCTAGCCGTGCTGTATTGAGCGCTAACAAGAGCCCCATGTAAGAGTAAAATGGATTGATAGACTGTTGGACATCAGCTGGAGTATTGTGTTCAATTCTGGGCACCACAGTTCAGGAAGGATGTCGAGGCCTGGGAGAGGATACAGAGGAGGTTTCCGAGAATGGTACCAGGGATGAGGGACTTCAGTTACGTGGAGAAGCTGGGACTGTTCTCCTTAAGAGCAGAGAAGGTTAAGGGGAGACATCATAGGTGTTCAAAATCATGAGGGGTTTCGATAGAAACTGTTACCTCTTGCAAGTGGGTCGTTAACCAGAGGTCATAGATTTAAAATAATTGGCAAAGGAACTAGAGGAGAGATGAGGAGAAATTTCTTCCCACAGGGTTGTTAAAGTCTGGAACGCGCTACCAAAAAGGCGGCGGGATCCGATTCCGTAGGAACTTTCAAAAGGCAATTTGGCAGGTACTTGAAGACTAATTCAGGGATACATAGATACATAGAAGATAGGAGCAGGAGTAGGCCATCCGGCCCTTCGAGCCTGCTCCGCCATTTAATGAGATCATGGCTGATCCTCCAATTCAGTATCCCGTCCCTGCCTTCTCTCCGTAACCCTTAACCCCTTTTGCCTGTAGAAATATATCTAATTCCCTCTTAAATATATTTAATGAGCTGGCGTACACTGCCCTCTGTGGCAATGAGTTCCACAGGTTCACCACCCTCCGAGTGAAGAAATTCCCCCTCATTTCTGTCCTAAATGGTTTAGCCCTTATCCTTAAATTATGTCCTCTAGTTCTGTTCTCACCCGCCAAGGGAAACATTCCTTCTGCATCTAGTCTGTCTAGACCTGTCAGAATTTTATACACTTCTATGAGGTCCCCTCTCAGTCTTCTAAACTCCAGTGTGTACATCCCTAAACTACATAGTCTCTCCTCATAGGTCAATCCCGCCATTCCTGGTATCAGCCTGGTGAATCGCCGCTGCACCCCCTCCATGGCAAGAACATCTTTCCTCAGATGAGGCGACCAAAACTGTACACAGTACTCGAGGTGTGGTCTCACCAGTGCCCTGTACAGCTGCAGCAAGGTATCCCTGTTCCTGTATTCCAACCCTTTTGCTATGAAGGCCAGCATACCGTTTGCCTTCTTGATCGCCTGTTGCACCTGCATGCTCGCCTTCAGTGACTGGTGTACAAGAACACCCAGGTCTCTCTGTACTTCCCCCTCTCCCAATTTATTGCCATTTAAATAATAATTTGCCCTCCCGTTCCTGCACCCAAGGTGGATAACTTCGCACTTGTCCACATTATAGTGCATCTGCCATTTATCCGCCCAATCACCCAGTCTGTCCAAATCGCTCTGGAGCTTCCTGGTCTCCTCCTCTGAGCCCACCCCCCCTCCTAGTTTAGTGTCGTCTGCAAATTTGGAAATGCTGCATCCGACTCCCTGATCCAGGTCATTAATGTAAATTGTGAACAGCTGGGGACCCAGGACAGATCCCTGTGGTACCCCACTTGTTACTGCCTGCCATTCAGAAAATGAGCCGTTTATTCCAACTCTTTGTTTTCTATCTGACAGCCAGTTCTCTATCCACGTCAATACTTTCCCCTTTATCCCATGAGCTTCAATTTTCCATGCTAATCTTTTATGTGGGACCTTATCGAAGGGTTATGGGGGGAAAAGCTGGGGTGTGGGACTAAATTGGAGAGCTCTTTCAAAGACGTGACGGGCCGAACGGCCGCCTCTGGTGCTGTAAGATTCTATGCCTTCAAATTGCTGCTCCGTTCTGTTACAGGGGTTTGTAAAAGTCATCAAGAACAAGTCTTACTTCAGAAGATACCAGGTCAAGTACAGGAGGAGGAGAGGTGAGTGGGCCTGTTGTTTTTTTCCCCCCTTTTTAGTAAACTAACTCCTGTACTCCGAACGAGCTCGGTGTCACAGCTTGCTGTTCAGCCATGGGAGGGTGCTGGTTGTACCTGTGACCATCACTGACGGCGTCTCTACCTTTCGCGTTCCCGCGATGCAGCCTTGTGGTGCTCCTGGGTGTGAATTAGACCCGCAACGCCAGAGAGCAGACTGGCAGCTTGTGGCCCCTGGTGACTCATGCTGGGTCTGTTCATCGGGATTTGAGCCTGTGCATATGGAGAACCAACAAAGCGGACAATAGGGATTGGGCCTGACCTACATGGGCACTGCATTAGTCCCACTCCAGAGACTCGAGCATCTAATCTAGGCTGACACTCTGACTGTCTGTACTGAGGGAACGCCGCACTGTCGGAGGGGCAGTACTGAGGGAGTGCTGCACTGTCGGGGGGGCAGTACTGAGGGAGCGCTGCACTGTTGGAGGGGCAGTACTGAGGGAGTGCTGCACTGTTGGAGGGGCAGTACTGAGGGAGCGCTGCACTGTCGGAGGGGCAGTACTGAGGGAGCGCCGCACTGTCGGAGGGGCAGTACTGAGTGAGTGCTGCACTGTTGGAGGGGCAGTACTGAGGGAGCTCCGCACTGTCGGAGGGGCAGTACTGAGGGAGCGCTGCACTGTCGGAGGGGCAGTACTGAGGGAGTGCTGCACTGTCGGAGGGGCGGTACTGAGGGAGCTCCGCACTGTCGGAGGGGCAGTACTGAGGGAGCTCCGCACTGTCGGAGGGGCAGTACTGAGGGAGCGCTGCACTGTCAGAGGGGCAGTACTGAGGGAGCGCTGCACTGTCGGAGGGGCAGTACTGAGGGAGCGCTGCACTGTCGGAGGGGCCGTCTTTCGGATGAGACGTTAAACCGAGGTGCTGCCTGCCTTCGGGCGGGCGGAAAGGATCATGGGGCACTATTGGAAGAAGAGTTGGGGCCAAAATATTTGGGCGGCGACAGCGTGAGGTATGGACGGGGGGGCGGGTGGGGTAGACCAACAGCATTTCCTCCCTGTAGTTGTGTGTTTTTGCTCCTGACTGTTGTCACTATTTCTCCTCAGAGGGTAAGACTGACTACTTTGCACGTAAGCGACTTGTGGTTCAAGACAAGAACAAGTACAACACCCCCAAGTACCGCCTGATTGTGCGCATTTCAAACAGGGATATAGTTTGCCAGGTAAGCGAGGAGTGGTGGCGGCGGTAGCACGAATAAATGGTCGTGGATATTGAGGAAGTGGGCTTGTGGTGTTCGCAGGGCGGTTCGCTGACCTGTGTCGCGCGGCGGGGGGTGTTTGTTTAGCCGTGGATATTGGGGAGGGGGTCTCGTGGTGCTGAATTGCATCTTACGGAGGGTGTTGGACAGAAAGGGTCTGGTACCCACGAGGCAGGCTGTGACCTTCGGAGAATCCCGGGTGATGCGGTGGATTTCGACACTGACCTTTCACCTCCAGGACCTGGGTTCAACTCCAGGCCGGGCTGATGGGAATCAGCCTCTCCTCTCTTGTGTCTGCTGGCTGTGAGGCTCCGTCTGGTGTGAAGTGAGTTTTTCAGAATCCCGTGCCATGAGGGTGGAATTTGCTGTGCTGACTGACCAGCTGTGGGGGTAGGTGGTTCTGGCCACTCGACTCCACATAGCAGACCAAGCGCACGGTGGTTAAAACCGAGGCCCCGTCTGCCCCCTCGGGGGGGCGGGGGGGGGGATGTAAAAGCTCCCGGGGCGCTCTATTTCGAAGAGAGAGCGAGCGAGAGTTCTCCCCCGGTGTCCTGGGGCCAAAATTTATCCCTCAACCAACGTCGCTAACAAACAGATTATCCGGTCATTACCACATTGCTGTTTGTGGGAGCTCAAAGTGGCTGCCGCGTTTCCTACATTACAACAGTGACCACACTTAAAAGTATTTCATTGACTGTAAAGCGCTTTTGGGACGTGCCAAGGTTGCTGTATGAAGGTGAGTCTTCCCTTTCTCGGTGGGTGTCCTTGTGCTTTGCTGCCTGTTTTTACAGGTTGTGTGTTTTGTCCTTTTTTTTTGTTTTTGATCTGAAACGTGACCCGGTTCCTTTCTCTTGTTCGCAGGTAGCGTTCGCCAAGATTGAGGGAGACATGATTGTGTGCGCGGCGTACTCTCATGAGCTCCTGAAATATGGCGTGAAAGTCGGGCTGACCAATTACGCGGCGGCTTACTGCACAGGCCTCCTGCTGGCCCGGCGGGTAAGAACATGTCTCTCGGCGGGCAGTGATGCTGCTCTCCCACGGCTTTCACAGGGCCCCATCGACTGTTGTTGTTATATTTTAAAATGCAAACTGAAAATGCTGGGAACACTCGGCAGGTCAGGCAGCATCTGTGGGGAGAGAAACAGAGTTAACGTTTCCGGTTGATCACCTTTCGTCGGAACTGGAAGAAGGTGGAGAAGTAACAGGTTTTAAGCGGGTGCAGTGACGGGGGGAGAGAGGGGAGGTGCGAACAAAAGGGACGGTCTGCGATAGGGGTGGAAGGCAGGAGTGATTAAATGACGAGGGATGATGGGCCAAGGCGAAAGGAGATGGTAATGGGACCAAGTAAAGAAACAAAAGATGGGTCCAGGTTTGGGAATTAAACATTACAGGGTATAACATATTTAAAAAAGATAGAGGGGGAAAAAGGGGAGGTGCAGTAGCTGTATTTATTAGGGATAACGATGGCAGTAGAAAAAAGTGACGCAGCTATCAGCAAGATTAAAAATAGAATCCATATGGATAGCGATAAAAGGTAATAAAGGATCAATCACACTAATAGGGGTACGCAACACGGTGGCATAGTGGTTAGCACTGTTGCCTCACAGCGCCAGGGACCCGGGTGCGAATCCGGCCTCGGGTGACTGTCTGTGTGGAGTTTGCACATTCTCCCCGTGTCTGCGTGGGTTTCCTCCGGTTTCCTCCCACAGTCCAAAGATGTGCGGGTTAGGTTGATTTGGCTATGATAAATTGACCCTTAGTGTTCGGGGGGATTAAATACGTGGGGTTACGGGGATAGGGTGGGATATGTGTCGGTGCAGGCTCGATGGGCCGAAATGGCCTCTATCTGCACTGTGGGGATTCTGTGATTCGACAGACCACCTAATAGTGGAAGGGAGGTGGAGGAAGAAATATGCAGACAAATTAGGGAAATGAGTGAAAAACCTAGAATAATAATCATGGGGGGATTTCAACTACCCAGATATTAATTGGACAGAAGAGGTAGGTGAAGGGGGATGGAGTTCCTGCAATGTGTACAGGACTCCTTTCTAACCCTGTATGTAAAAAGCCCAACAAGGGAGGATTCGCTATTGAATCTAGTTATGGGGAATGAACCAGAGCAGATAAGAGAAGGAAAAAGTAGGGGAACATCTCGGCAATAGTGACCATAATATAATACGCTTTAAGATAATTGAAAAGGACATAGGTATGACAAAGACCAGGGTAATAGATTGGAGTAAAGCTGATTTTTGAGGAGGTGAGAATAGAACTTGGAGAAAATAAAATGGTCAACAGTATTGGCAAACAATGATGTAAAATAGCAATGGGAAACGTTTAAAATGGTGTTCAACAGAGTCCAGGAAAAATATATTCCGTTAATAAACAAGAACAAGCTAAACACTAATGAGACACCGTGGATGAATAAAGCCATAAGGGAAAAATTGAGGGTAAGGAAAGAGGCATACATTAAGTACATGGACAGCAGGGAGAGCATGATGAGGGAGAATATGAAGGGATTAGGAGAGAAGTCAAAAAAGCAATTGGGGAGGCAAAGAGGAACTATGAAATTAAATTATCAAGGAACATAAAACAATAGTAAAATATTTTACAGGCACATAAATAAAAAAAAGGAAGGTCGGGATGGGAATAGGGCCACGAAGGGATGGAGAGGCTAATACCACAGGCCGCAATAGAGGGATGGCAGAGATATTAAATAGTTACTTTGCTTCAGTATTTACCAGGGAGATAGAACAGGTGGCGATGACATCGGATGATGAGGTTAGGAATGAGATAACTGCATTTAAAATAAAACGAGGAGATGTACTAAATAAACTAATCAAACTCAAAAGAGGATAAAACCCCTGGTCCGGATGGATTACATCTGCGCATTTTAAAAGAATCTAGGGAAGAAATAGCGGAGGCATTACACATATTTAGCAATTCTTTAGAAAAAGATGTAGTGCCAGAGGACTGGCGGATAGCTAACCTAATACCTCTATTTAAGAAGGGAGATGGAACATGTTCAGGGACCTATAGGCCAATCAGCTTAACGTCGGTGGTAGGAAAAATAATGGAATCCCTTCTGAAGGAGAAAATAGAAGAACATCTAGAAGCAAAAAATATAATAAATCAGCATGGGTTTCAAAAGGGAATGTCTTGCTTGACCAACCTAATTGAATTTTTTGAAGAGGTAACAGAGAGAGTAGACAAGGGTAATGCAGTAGTTGTAATTTATCTAGATTTCCAAAAGGCCTTTGATAAGGTGCCACATAATAGACTAATGAATAAGGTCGGAATGCGGAGTCGGGACAAGTAGTAGAATGTATAGCTAGCTGGCTTCAAGACAGAAAGCAGAGTGGGGGTAAAGGGGAGCTATTCACAGTAGCCGAAGGTGGGAAGTGGTGTTCCACAAGGATCAGTGTTGGGACCACTGTTCACAATTTATATTAACGATTTAGACAATCAAAAACACTTCCTAAATTTGCGGACGACACCAAATTGGGGAGCAGGGGGGGGGGGGGGGGGAGATAGTCAATACTGAGGAGGACTGCAACAAATTACAGGAAGACATTAATAAACTTGCAGAATGGGCAATAATTGGCAAATGAAATTCAACACAAAGGTATTACATTTTGATAAGAAAAATCGGGAGGTCACATATTACTTGGAAAATATGAACCTAAATGGGGTAGAGGAACAAAGGGATCTAGGGAGTACAAATACACATCACAAAGTATCGACCCAGGTTAACAAGGCCATAAAAACAGGCGAACCAAACACTATTTCGAGAGGGATAGAATTAAAAAGTGGTGAGGTTATGCTAAACCAGTATCGAACTTTGGTTAGACCACACTTGGAGTACTGTGT
The DNA here is from genome assembly GCA_030390025.1 of Squalus acanthias. Lineage (NCBI taxonomy): Eukaryota > Metazoa > Chordata > Chondrichthyes > Squaliformes > Squalidae > Squalus > Squalus acanthias. Next base: position 84,590 of record JASTWF010000633.1, on the reverse strand, counting down.
GCAATTCTAGTCGCCGTATTATAAAAAGGATATAGAGGCACTGGAGAAGATTTGAAAGGATGAGCAGGCTGGGTCTCTCTTCTCCTGAAAAGAAGGCTGAAGGGTGACCTAACAGAGGTCTTTAAAATTATGAAAGGTTTTGATAGAGACAATACAGAGAGAGTGTTTCCACTTGTGGGGAAGAGCAAAACTAGAGGCCGTCAATATAAGATAGTCACCAAGAAATCCAATAGGGAATTCAGGAGAAACTTCTTTACCCAGCGAGTGGTGAGAATGTGGAACTCGCTACCAGAGGGAGTGGTTGAAGTGAATAGTATAAATGCATTTAAGGGGCGGTTAGATAAGCATCTGAGGGAGATGGGGTTAGATGAGGAAAGACTGGAGGAGGCTCAAGTGGAGCATGAACCACCGGCATGGACTGGTCGGGCCGAATGGTCTGTTTCTGTGCTGTATATCCGATGTAAATGGCTACAGCAACTTGTATTCAACAGCGCCTTCAACGTTACAAAACAAAATTTGATACCGAACCACAGGAGGCGATATTGGGGCCGGGGACCAAAAGGTTGGTCAAAGCGGTAGCTTTTAAGAAGTGTCTGAAAGGAGGAGAGAGGGGTTTAGGGAGGGAATTCCAGAGTGCAGGACCTTGGCAGCTGAAGGCACGCCTGCCAATGCTGGAGCGATTAAAATCAGGGATGTGCAAGAGGCCAGAATTAGAGGAGCGCAGATATCTCGGAGGCTTGTAGGGCTGGAGGATATTGGAGATAGGGAGGGGTGAGGCCATGGGGGGAGTTCCCCCGGGCTCTGGTGCTGACTGTAGTCTCTCCCATTACCCCCGGGGTGTGGTGCTGACTGTAGTCTCTCCCATTCCCCCCGGGGTGTGGTGCTGACTGTAGTCTCTCCCATTCCCCCCGGGGTGTGGTGCTGACTGTAGTCTCTCCCATTCCCCCGGGCTCTGGTGCTGACTGTAGTTTCTCCCATTCCCCCGGGGTGTGGTGCTGACTGTAGTCTCTCCCATTCCCCTGGGGCTCTGGTGCTGACTGTAGTCTCTCCCATTCCCCCAGGGGGTGTGGTGCTGACTGTAGTCTCTCCCATTCCCCCCAGGGGGTGTGGTGCTGACTGTAGTCTCTCCCATTCCACTGGGCTCTGGTGCTGACTGTAGTCTCTCCCATTCCCCCGGGGCTCTGGTGCTGACTGTAGTCTCTCCCATTCCCCCCAGGGGGTGTGGTGCTGACTGTAGTCTCTCCCATTCCACTGGGCTCTGGTGCTGACTGTAGTCTCTCCCATTCCCCCCAGGGGGTGTGGTGCTGACTGTAGTCTCTCCCATTCCCCCGGGGCTCTGGTGCTGACTGTAGTCTCTCCCATTCCCCCAGGGGGTGTGGTGCTGACTGTAGTCTCTCCCATTCCCCCCAGGGGGTGTGGTGCTGACTGTAGTCTCTCCCATTCCCCCAGGGGCTCTGGTGCTGATTGTAGTCTCTCCCATTCCCCCGGGGCTCTGGTGCTGACTGTAGTCTCTCCCATTCCCCCGGGGCTCTGGTGCTGACTGTAGTCTCTCCCATTCCCCGGGGGGTGTGGTGCTGACTGTAGTCTCTCCCATTCCCCCGGGGCTCTGGTGCTGACTGTAGTCTCTCCCATTCCACTGGGCTCTGGTGCTGACTGTAGTCTCTCCCATTCCCCCGAGCTCTGGTGCTGACTGTAGTCTCTCCTGTTCCCCCCGGGGCTCTGGTGCTGACTGTAGTCTCTCCCATTCCCCCCGGGGCTCTGGTGCTGACTGTAGTCTCTCCCATTCCCCCGGGGGGGGTGGTGCTGACTGTAGTCTCTCCCATTCCCCCGGGGCTCTGGTGCTGACTGTAGTCTCCCCAATTCCCCCGGGGCTCTGGTGCTGACTGTAGTCTCTCCCATTCCCCCGGGGCTCTGGTGCTGACTGTAGTCTCTCCCATTCCCCCGGGGCTCTGGTGCTGACTGTAGTCTCTCCCATTCCCCCGGGGGGGGTGGTGCTGACTGTAGTCTCTCCCATTCCCCCGGGGGGGTGTGGTGCTGACTGTAGTCTCTCCTATTCCCCACCGGGGGGTGTGGTGCTGACTGTAGTCTCTCCCATTCCCCCGGGGGGTGTGGTGCTGACTGTAGTCTCTCCTATTCCCCACCGGGGGGTGTGATGCTGACTGTAGTCTCTCCCATTCCCCCGGTGCTCTGGTGCTGACTGTAGTCTCTCCCATTCCCCCGAGCTCTGGTGCTGACTGTAGTCTCTCCTGTTCCCCCCGGGGCTCTGGTGCTGACTGTAGTCTCTCCCATTCCCCCCGGGGCTCTGGTGCTGACTGTAGTCTCTCCCATTCCCCCAGGGGGTGTGGTGCTGACTGTAGTCTCTCCCATTCCCCCCAGGGGGTGTGGTGCTGACTGTAGTCTCTCCCATTCCCCCAGGGGCTCTGGTGCTGACTGTAGTCTCACCCATTCCCCGGTGGCTCTGGTGCTGACTGTAGTCTCTCCCATTCCCCCGGGGGGTGTGGTGCTGACTGTAGTCTCTCCCATTCCCCCGGGGGGGTAGTGGTGCTGACTGTAGTCTCTCCCATTCCCCCGGGGGGGGTGGTGCTGACTGTAGTCTCTCCCATTCCCCCGGGGCTCTGGTGCTGACTGTAGTCTCTCCCATTCCCCCGGGGCTCTGGTGCTGACTGTAGTCTCTCCCATTCCCCCGGGGGTTGTGGTGCTGACTGTAGTCTCTCCCATTCCCCCGGGGCTCTGGTGCTGACTGTAGTCTCTCCCATTCCCCCGGGGCTCTGGTGCTGACTGTAGTCTCTCCCATTCCCCCGGGGGTGTGGTACTGACTGTAGTCTCTCCCATTCCCCCGGGGACTCTGGTGCTGACTGTAGTCTCTCCCATTCCCCCGGGGCTCTGGTGCTGACTGTAGTCTCTCCCATTCCCCCGGGGGGGGTGGTGCTGACTGTAGTCTCTCCCATTCCCCCGGGGGGGTGTGGTGCTGACTGTAGTCTCTCCCATTCCCCCGGGGGGTGTGGTGCTGACTGTAGTCTCTCCCATTCCCCCGGGGGGTGTGGTGCTGACTGTAGTCTCTCCCATTCCCCCGGGGCTCTGGTGCTGACTGTAGTCTCTCCCATTCCCCCGGGGGTGTGGTACTGACTGTAGTCTCTCCCATTCCCCCGGGGACTCTGGTGCTGACTGTAGTCTCTCCCATTCCCCCGGGGCTCTGGTGCTGACTGTAGTCTCTCCCATTCCCCCGGGGGTTGTGGTGCTGACTGTAGTCTCTCCCATTCCCCCAGGGCTCTGATGCTGACTGTAGTCTCTCCCATTCCCCCCGGGGGGGGGTGGTGCTGACTGTAGTCTCTCCCATTCCCCCGGGGCTCTGATGCTGACTGTAGTCTCTCCCATTCCCCCCGGGATCTGGTGCTGACTGTAGTCTCTCCCATTCCCCGGTGGCTCTGGTGCTGACTGCAGTCTCTCCCATTCCCCCGGGCTCTGGTGCTGACTGTAGTCTCTCCCATTCCCCCGGGGGCTCTGGTGCTGACTGTAGTCTCTCCCATTCCCCCAGGGGGTGTAGTGCTGACTGTAGTCTCTCCCATTCCCCCCAGGGGGTGTGGTGCTGACTGTAGTCTCTCCCATTCCCCCAGGGGCTCTGGTGCTGACTCTAGTCTCTCCCATTCCCCCAGGGGGTGTGGTGCTGAATGTAGTCTCTCCCATTACCCCGGGGCTCTGGTGCTGACTGTAGTCTCTCCCATTCCACTGGGCTCTGGTGCTGACTGTAGTCTCTCCCATTCCCCCGGGGCTCTGGTGCTGACTGTAGTCTCTCCCATTCCCCCGGGGGGTGTGGTGCTGACTGTAGTGTCTCCTATTCCCCACCGGGGGGTGTGATGCTGACTGTAGTCTCTCCCATTCCTCCGGGGCTCTGGTGCTGACTGTAGTCTCTCCCATTCCCCCCGGGGCTCTGGTGCTGACTGTAGTCTCTCCCATTCCCCCGAGCTCTGGTGCTGACTGTAGACTCTCCCATTCACCCGTGGCTCTGGTGCTGACTGTAGTCTCTCCCATTCCCCCGGGGCTCTGGTGCTGACTGTAGTCTCTCCCATTCCCCCGGGGCTCTGGTGCTGACTGTAGTCTCTCCATTCCCCCGAGCTCTGGTGCTGACTGTAGACTCTCCCATTCACCCGTGGCTCTGGTGCTGACTGTAGTCTCTCCCATTCCCCCGGGGGCTCTGGTGCTGACTGTAGTCTCTCCCATTCCCCGGGGGGTGTGGTGCTGACTGTAGTCTCTCCCATTCCCCCCAGGGGGTGTGGTGCTGACTGTAGTCTCTCCCATTCCCCCGGGCTCTGGTGCCGACTGTCGTCTCTCCCATTCCCCCAGGGCTCTGGTGCTGACTGTAGTCTCTCCCATTCCCCCGGGTGGGTGTGGTGCTGACTGTAGTCTCTCCCATTCCCCCGGGGGGTGTGGTGCTGACTGCAGTCTCTCCCATTCCCCCGGGGGGGTGTGGTGCTCACTGTAGTCTCGCCCATTCCCCCGGGGCTCTGGTGCTGACTGTAGTCTCTCCCATTCCCCTGGGGCTCTGGTGCTGACTGTAGTCTCTCCCATTCCCCGGGGGGTGTGGTGCTGACACTAGTCTCTCCCATTCCACTGGGCTCTGGTGCTGACTGTAGTCTCTCCTATTCCCCACCGGGGGGTGTGATGCTGACACTAGTCTCTCCCATTCCACTGGACTCTGGTGCTGACTGTAGTCTCTCCCATTCCCCCGGGGCTCTGGTGCTGACTGTAGTCTCTCCCATTCCCCCGGGGCTCTGGTGCTGATTGTAGTCTCTCCCATTTCCCCAGGGGGTGTGGTGCTGACTGTAGTCTCTCCCATTCCCCCGGGGCTCTGGTGCTGACTGTAGTCTCTCCCATTCCCCCGGGGGGTGTGGTGCTGACTGTAGTCTCTCCCATTTCCCCCGGGCTCTGGTGCTGACTGTAGTCTCTCCCATTCCCCCGGGGCTCTGGTGCTGACTGTAGTCTCTCCCATTCCCCCAGGGGGTGTGGTGCTGACTGTAGTCTCTCCCATTCCCCCCAGGGGGTGTGGTGCTGACTGTAGTCTCTCCCATTCCCCCAGGGGCTCTGGTGGTGATTGTAGTCTCTCCCATTCCCCCGGGGCTCTGGTGCTGATTGTAGTCTCTCCCATTCCCCCGGGGCTCTGGTGCTGACTGTAGTCTCTCCCATTCCCCGGGGGGTGTGGTGCTGACTGTAGTCTCTCCCATTCCCCCGGGGCTCTGGTGCTGACTGTAGTCTCTCCCATTCCACTGGGCTCTGGTGCTGACTGTAGTCTCTCCCATTCCCCCCCGGGGGTGTGTGGTGCTGACTGTAGTCTCTCCCGTTCCCCCCGGGGCTCTGGTGCTGACCTGTAGTCTCTCCCGTTCCCCGGGGGGTGTGGTGCTGACTGTAGTCTCTCCCATTCCCCCGGGGCTCTGGTGCTGACTGTAGTCTCTCCCATTCCCCCGGGGCTCTGGTGCTGACTGTAGTTTCTCCCATTCCACCGGGGTGTGGTGCTGACTGCAGTCTCTCCTATTCCCCACCGGGGGGTGTGGTGCTGACTGTAGTCTCTCCTATTCCCCACCGGGGGGTGTGGTGCTGACTGTAGTCTCTCCCATTCCCCCGGGGCTCTGGTGCTGACTGTAGTCTCTCCCATTCCCCCGAGCTCTGGTGCTGACTGTAGTCTCTCCTGTTCCCCCCGGGGCTCTGGTGCTGACTGTAGTCTCTCCCATTCCCCCCGGGGCTCTGGTGCTGACTGTAGTCTCTCCCATTCCCCCAGGGGGTGTGGTGCTGACTGTAGTCTCTCCCATTCCCCCCAGGGGGTGTGGTGCTGACTGTAGTCTCTCCCATTCCCCCAGGGGCTCTGGTGCTGACTGTAGTCTCACCCATTCCCCGGTGGCTCTGGTGCTGACTGTAGTCTCTCCCATTCCCCCGGGGGGGTGTGGTGCTGACTGTAGTCTCTCCCATTCCCCCGGGGGGTGTGGTGCTGACTGTAGTCTCTCCCATTCCCCCGGGGGGGTGTGGTGCTGACTGTAGTCTCTCCCATTCCCCCGGGGGGGGTGGTGCTGACTGTAGTCTCTCCCATTCCCCCGGGGCTCTGGTGCTGACTGTAGTCTCTCCCATTCCCCCGGGGGTGTGGTACTGACTGTAGTCTCTCCCATTCCCCCGGGGACTCTGGTGCTGACTGTAGTCTCTCCCATTCCCCCGGGGCTCTGGTGCTGACTGTAGTCTCTCCCATTCCCCCGGGGGGGGTGGTGCTGACTGTAGTCTCTCCCATTCCCCCGGGGGGGTGTGGTGCTGACTGTAGTCTCTCCCATTCCCCCGGGGGGTGTGGTGCTGACTGTAGTCTCTCCCATTCCACCGGGGGGTGTGGTGCTGACTGTAGTCTCTCCCATTCCCCCGGGGCTCTGGTGCTGACTGTAGTCTCTCCCATTCCCCCGGGGGTGTGGTACTGACTGTAGTCTCTCCCATTCCCCCGGGGACTCTGGTGCAGACTGTAGTCTCTCCCATTCCCCCGGGGCTCTGGTGCTGACTGTAGTCTCTCCCATTCCCCCGGGGGTTGTGGTGCTGACTGTAGTCTCTCCCATTCCCCCAGGGCTCTGATGCTGACTGTAGTCTCTCCCATTCCCCCCGGGGGGGGGGTGGTGCTGACTGTAGTCTCTCCCATTCCCCCGGGGCTCTGATGCTGACTGTAGTCTCTCCCATTCCCCCCGGGCTCTGGTGCTGACTGTAGTCTCTCCCATTCCCCGGTGGCTCTGGTGCTGACTGCAGTCTCTCCCATTCCCCCGGGCTCTGGTGCTGACTGTAGTCTCTCCCATTCCCCCCGGGGGGGTGTGGTGCTGACTGTAGTCTCTCCCATTCCCCCCCGGGGGGGTGTGGTGCTGACTGTAGTCTCTCCCGTTCCCCCCGGGGCTCTGGTGCTGACCTGTAGTCTCTCCCGTTCCCCGGGGGGTGTGGTGCTGACTGTAGTCTCTCCCATTCCCCCGGGGCTCTGGTGCTGACTGTAGTTTCTCCCATTCCACCGGGGTGTGGTGCTGACTGCAGTCTCTCCTATTCCCCACCGGGGGGTGTGGTGCTGACTGTAGTCTCTCCCATTCCCCCGGGGGGTGTGGTGCTGACTGTAGTCTCTCCTATTCCCCACCGGGGGGTGTGATGCTGACTGTAGTCTCTCCCATTCCCCCGGGGCTCTGGTGCTGACTGTAGTCTCTCCCATTCCCCCGAGCTCTGGTGCTGACTGTAGTCTCTCCCATTCCCCCGAGCTCTGGTGCTGACTGTAGTCTCTCCTGTTCCCCCCGGGGCTCTGGTGCTGACTGTAGTCTCTCCCATTCCCCCCGGGGCTCTGGTGCTGACTGTAGTCTCTCCCATTCCCCCAGGGGGTGTGGTGCTGACTGTAGTCTCTCCCATTCCCCCCAGGGGGTGTGGTGCTGACTGTAGTCTCTCCCATTCCCCCAGGGGCTCTGGTGCTGACTGTAGTCTCACCCATTCCCCGGTGGCTCTGGTGCTGACTGTAGTCTCTCCCATTCCCCCGGGGGGTGTGGTGCTGACTGTAGTCTCTCCCATTCCCCCGGGGGGGTGTGGTGCTGACTGTAGTCTCTCCCATTCCCCCGGGGGGGGTGGTGCTGACTGTAGTCTCTCCCATTCCCCCGGGGCTCTGGTGCTGACTGTAGTCTCTCCCATTCCCCCGGGGCTCTGGTGCTGACTGTAGTCTCTCCCATTCCCCCGGGGGTTGTGGTGCTGACTGTAGTCTCTCCCATTCCCCCGGGGCTCTGGTGCTGACTGTAGTCTCTCCCATTCCCCCGGGGCTCTGGTGCTGACTGTAGTCTCTCCCATTCCCCCGGGGGTGTGGTACTGACTGTAGTCTCTCCCATTCCCCCGGGGACTCTGGTGCTGACTGTAGTCTCTCCCATTCCCCCGGGGCTCTGGTGCTGACTGTAGTCTCTCCCATTCCCCCGGGGGGGGTGGTGCTGACTGTAGTCTCTCCCATTCCCCCGGGGGGGTGTGGTGCTGACTGTAGTCTCTCCCATTCCCCCGGGGGGTGTGGTGCTGACTGTAGTCTCTCCCATTCCCCCGGGGGGTGTGGTGCTGACTGTAGTCTCTCCCATTCCCCCGGGGCTCTGGTGCTGACTGTAGTCTCTCCCATTCCCCCGGGGGTGTGGTACTGACTGTAGTCTCTCCCATTCCCCCGGGGACTCTGGTGCTGACTGTAGTCTCTCCCATTCCCCCGGGGCTCTGGTGCTGACTGTAGTCTCTCCCATTCCCCCGGGGGTTGTGGTGCTGACTGTAGTCTCTCCCATTCCCCCAGGGCTCTGATGCTGACTGTAGTCTCTCCCATTCCCCCCGGGGGGGGGTGGTGCTGACTGTAGTCTCTCCCATTCCCCCGGGGCTCTGATGCTGACTGTAGTCTCTCCCATTCCCCCCGGGATCTGGTGCTGACTGTAGTCTCTCCCATTCCCCGGTGGCTCTGGTGCTGACTGCAGTCTCTCCCATTCCCCCGGGCTCTGGTGCTGACTGTAGTCTCTCCCATTCCCCCAGGGGGTGTGGTGCTGACTGTAGTCTCTCCCATTCCCCCCAGGGGGTGTGGTGCTGACTGTAGTCTCTCCCATTCCCCCAGGGGCTCAGGTGCTGACTGTAGTCTCACCCATTCCCCGGTGGCTCTGGTGCTGACTGTAGTCTCTCCCATTCCCCCGGGGGGGGTGGTGCTGACTGTAGTCTCTCCCATTCCCCCGGGGGGTGTGGTGCTGACTGTAGTCTCTCCCATTCCCCCGGGGGGGTGTGGTGCTGACTGTAGTCTCTCCCATTCCCCCGGGGGGGGTGGTGCTGACTGTAGTCTCTCCCATTCCCCCGGGGCTCTGGTGCTGACTGTAGTCTCTCCCATTCCCCCGGGGGTGTGGTACTGACTGTAGTCTCTCCCATTCCCCCGGGGACTCTGGTGCTGACTGTAGTCTCTCCCATTCCCCCGGGGCTCTGGTGCTGACTGTAGTCTCTCCCATTCCCCCGGGGGGGGTGGTGCTGACTGTAGTCTCTCCCATTCCCCCGGGGGGGTGTGGTGCTGACTGTAGTCTCTCCCATTCCCCCGGGGGGTGTGGTGCTGACTGTAGTCTCTCCCATTCCCCCGGGGGGTGTGGTGCTGACTGTAGTCTCTCCCATTCCCCCGGGGCTCTGGTGCTGACTGTAGTCTCTCCCATTCCCCCGGGGGTGTGGTACTGACTGTAGTCTCTCCCATTCCCCCGGGGACTCTGGTGCTGACTGTAGTCTCTCCCATTCCCCCGGGGCTCTGGTGCTGACTGTAGTCTCTCCCATTCCCCCGGGGGTTGTGGTGCTGACTGTAGTCTCTCCCATTCCCCCAGGGCTCTGATGCTGACTGTAGTCTCTCCCATTCCCCCCGGGGGGGGGTGGTGCTGACTGTAGTCTCTCCCATTCCCCCGGGGCTCTGATGCTGACTGTAGTCTCTCCCATTCCCCCCGGGCTCTGGTGCTGACTGTAGTCTCTCCCATTCCCCGGTGGCTCTGGTGCTGACTGCAGTCTCTCCCATTCCCCCGGGCTCTGGTGCTGACTGTAGTCTCTCCCATTCCCCCCGGGGGGGTGTGGTGCTGACTGTAGTCTCTCCCATTCCCCCCCGGGGGGGTGTGGTGCTGACTGTAGTCTCTCCCGTTCCCCCCGGGGCTCTGGTGCTGACCTGTAGTCTCTCCCGTTCCCCGGGGGGTGTGGTGCTGACTGTAGTCTCTCCCATTCCCCCGGGGCTCTGGTGCTGACTGTAGTTTCTCCCATTCCACCGGGGTGTGGTGCTGACTGCAGTCTCTCCTATTCCCCACCGGGGGGGTGTGGTGCTGACTGTAGTCTCTCCCATTCCCCCGGGGGGTGTGGTGCTGACTGTAGTCTCTCCTATTCCCCACCGGGGGGTGTGATGCTGACTGTAGTCTCTCCCATTCCCCCGGGGCTCTGGTGCTGACTGTAGTCTCTCCCATTCCCCCGAGCTCTGGTGCTGACTGTAGTCTCTCCCATTCCCCCGAGCTCTGGTGCTGACTGTAGTCTCTCCTGTTCCCCCCGGGGCTCTGGTGCTGACTGTAGTCTCTCCCATTCCCCCCGGGGCTCTGGTGCTGACTGTAGTCTCTCCCATTCCCCCAGGGGGTGTGGTGCTGACTGTAGTCTCTCCCATTCCCCCCAGGGGGTGTGGTGCTGACTGTAGTCTCTCCCATTCCCCCAGGGGCTCTGGTGCTGACTGTAGTCTCACCCATTCCCCGGTGGCTCTGGTGCTGACTGTAGTCTCTCCCATTCCCCCGGGGGGTGTGGTGCTGACTGTAGTCTCTCCCATTCCCCCGGGGGGGTGTGGTGCTGACTGTAGTCTCTCCCATTCCCCCGGGGGGGGTGGTGCTGACTGTAGTCTCTCCCATTCCCCCGGGGCTCTGGTGCTGACTGTAGTCTCTCCCATTCCCCCGGGGCTCTGGTGCTGACTGTAGTCTCTCCCATTCCCCCGGGGGTTGTGGTGCTGACTGTAGTCTCTCCCATTCCCCCGGGGCTCTGGTGCTGACTGTAGTCTCTCCCATTCCCCCGGGGCTCTGGTGCTGACTGTAGTCTCTCCCATTCCCCCGGGGGTGTGGTACTGACTGTAGTCTCTCCCATTCCCCCGGGGACTCTGGTGCTGACTGTAGTCTCTCCCATTCCCCCGGGGCTCTGGTGCTGACTGTAGTCTCTCCCATTCCCCCGGGGGGGGTGGTGCTGACTGTAGTCTCTCCCATTCCCCCGGGGGGGTGTGGTGCTGACTGTAGTCTCTCCCATTCCCCCGGGGGGTGTGGTGCTGACTGTAGTCTCTCCCATTCCCCCGGGGGGTGTGGTGCTGACTGTAGTCTCTCCCATTCCCCCGGGGCTCTGGTGCTGACTGTAGTCTCTCCCATTCCCCCGGGGGTGTGGTACTGACTGTAGTCTCTCCCATTCCCCCGGGGACTCTGGTGCTGACTGTAGTCTCTCCCATTCCCCCGGGGCTCTGGTGCTGACTGTAGTCTCTCCCATTCCCCCGGGGGTTGTGGTGCTGACTGTAGTCTCTCCCATTCCCCCAGGGCTCTGATGCTGACTGTAGTCTCTCCCATTCCCCCCGGGGGGGGGGTGGTGCTGACTGTAGTCTCTCCCATTCCCCCGGGGCTCTGATGCTGACTGTAGTCTCTCCCATTCCCCCCGGGATCTGGTGCTGACTGTAGTCTCTCCCATTCCCCGGTGGCTCTGGTGCTGACTGCAGTCTCTCCCATTCCCCCGGGCTCTGGTGCTGACTGTAGTCTCTCCCATTCCCCCGGGGGCTCTGGTGCTGACTGTAGTCTCTCCCATTCCCCCAGGGGGTGTGGTGCTGACTGTAGTCTCTCCCATTACCCCGGGGCTCTGGTGCTGACTGTAGTCTCTCCCATTCCACTGGGCTCTGGTGCTGACTGTAGTCTCTCCCATTCCCCCGGGGCTCTGGTGCTGACTGTAGTCTCTCCCATTCCCCCGGGGGGTGTGGTGCTGACTGTAGTGTCTCCTATTCCCCACCGGGGGGTGTGATGCTGACTGTAGTCTCTCCCATTCCTCCGGGGCTCTGGTGCTGACTGTAGTCTCTCCCATTCCCCCCGGGGCTCTGGTGCTGACTGTAGTCTCTCCCATTCCCCCGAGCTCTGGTGCTGACTGTAGACTCTCCCATTCACCCGTGGCTCTGGTGCTGACTGTAGTCTCTCCCATTCCCCCGGGGCTCTGGTGCTGACTGTAGTCTCTCCCATTCCCCCGGGGCTCTGGTGCTGACTGTAGTCTCTCCCATTCCCCCGAGCTCTGGTGCTGACTGTAGACTCTCCCATTCACCCGTGGCTCTGGTGCTGACTGTAGTCTCTCCCATTCCCCCGGGGGCTCTGGTGCTGACTGTAGTCTCTCCCATTCCCCGGGGGGTGTGGTGCTGACTGTAGTCTCTCCCATTCCCCCCAGGGGGTGTGGTGCTGACTGTAGTCTCTCCCATTCCCCCGGGCTCTGGTGCCGACTGTCGTCTCTCCCATTCCCCCAGGGCTCTGGTGCTGACTGTAGTCTCTCCCATTCCCCCGGGTGGGTGTGGTGCTGACTGTAGTCTCTCCCATTCCCCCGGGGGGTGTGGTGCTGACTGCAGTCTCTCCCATTCCCCCGGGGGGGTGTGGTGCTCACTGTAGTCTCGCCCATTCCCCCGGGGCTCTGGTGCTGACTGTAGTCTCTCCCATTCCCCTGGGGCTCTGGTGCTGACTGTAGTCTCTCCCATTCCCCGGGGGGTGTGGTGCTGACTGTAGTCTCTCCCATTCCCCCGGGGCTCTGATGCTGACTGTAGTCTCTCCCATTCCCCCGGGGGGTGTGGTGCTGACTGTAGTCTCTCCCATTCCCCTGGGGCTCTGGTGCTGACTGTAGTCCCTCCCATGTAAACTAAAGGGTATGGTTCTAAAGGGAGTGCAGGAACCGAGAGACTTGGGGGTACATGTGTACAAATCGTTGAAGGTGGCAGGACAGGTTGAGAAAGCGGTTCAGAAAGCATGTGAGCTCCTGGGCTTGATTAATAGAGGCATCGAGTAAAAGGATGGAAGTTATGATGAACCTGTATAAAACACTGGTTTGGCCACAACTGGGGTAGTGTGTCCAATTCTGGGCACCGCTCTTTAGGAAGGATGTGAAGGCCTTAGAGAGGGTGCAGAAAAAATTTACAAGAATGGTCCCGCAATGACTGACTTCTGTGACGTGGATAGACTAGAGAAGCTGGGGTTGTCTCCTTCGAGCAGAGAAGGTTGAGTGACGATTTGATAGAGGTGTTCAAAATCTTGAGGCGGTCTAGACAGAGTAGATAGAGGGAGATATAAGAACATAAGAAATAGGAGCAGGAGCAGGCCATTCAGCCCCTCGAGCCTGTCTCTCCATTCAATAAGATCATGGTTGATCTGATCTTAACTCCACTTTTCTGCCTGTTCCCCATAATCCTTGACTCCCCTGTAATTCAAAAATTTGTCCATCTCAACCTTGAATATATTCAATGCCTCCACCTCCACAGCTCTCTGGGGTAGGGAATTGTAAAGATTCATGTCTGTCAGAAGAAATTCCCCCTCATCTCCGTCTTAAATGGACGACCCCTTATTCTGAAAATATGCCCCCTAGTTCTACATTCCCCCATGAGGGGACACTTCCTTTCATCATCCTCCCTGTCAAGCCCCCTCAGAATCTTATGTTTCAATAAGATCACCTCTCATTCTTCTAAACTCCAGTGAGTATAGGCCCAACCTTTCCTCGTAAGACAACCCCATTATCCCAGGAATCAACCTAGTGAACCTTCTCTGAACTGCCTCAATTGCAAGTATATTCCTCCTTAAATAAGGGGACCAAAACTGTACGCAGTGCTCTAGTTGTGGTCTCACCAACGCCCTGTACAGTTGTAGCAAGACTTCCTTGCTTTTATACTCCATCCCCTTTGCAATAAAGGCCAACATTCAATTTGCCTTCCTAATTACTTGCTGTACCTGCATGTTAATTGTGTTTCATGTACGAGGACACCCAGATCCCTCTGTACCACAGCATTCTGTAGTCTCCATTTAAATATTTTGCTTTTCTATTCTTCCAACCAAAGTGGATAACTTCACATTATACTCCATCTGCCAAATTTTTGCCCACTTAACCTATCTGTATCCCTTTGCAGACTCTTTGTGTCCACCTCACAACTTGCTTTTCCCACCTTTCTTTGTATCGTCCGCAAGTTACAGTTTGCCAACCTGAAAATGACCCGTTTATCCCGACTCTTCCCATTGGCGGAAGGGTTGAGAACCAGAGGACACAGATTTAAGGTGATTTGGCAGAAGATCCAAAGGCGACATGAGGAAAAACTTTTTTGCACAGCGAGTGATTAGAGATTTGGAATGGGTGGTGGAGGCAGATTCAATCACTGCTTTCAAAAGGGTAGTTGGATAAGTATCTGAAGGAAAGAAATTTGCAGGGCTATGGGGAAAGGGCGGGGGAGTGGGACTAGCTGAAGTGCTCTTGCAGAGAGCCGGCACGGGCCGAATGCCCTCCTCCTGTGCTGTAACCATTCATTGATTACCCCGGGGTCTGATGTATAAATACAAGTCTTGTTGCATCTTGAGCACCCACTAATGATCTTTATTTGAAGAATAAATGTCTCCGTTGCTGGAAGGCTGCAGCTTTACGCGATGTCTTGCTCTCTCCCGACAGCTGCTTCAGAAGTTTGACTTGGACAAGCTCTATGAAGGAGAGATGGAGGTGACTGGCGATGAGTTCAACGTGGAGAGCATCACGGGAAAGCCCTCGGTCTTCACCTGTTACCTGGACGCTGGTCTCACGCGGACCACCACCGGGAACAGGGTCTTCGGGGCCTTGAAGGGGGCGGCTGATGGCGGCCTCTCCATCCCGCACAGGTGAAAGGGCAAGAGATCATCCAATCAGTAGCGCAGGAGGCCATTCGGCCCATCGTTGGTAGAGCTATCCAGTTCGTCCCACTGCCCCGCTCTTTCCCCGTGGCCCTGTCATTTTTTTCCTTCAAGTATTTACCCAATTCTCTTCTGAATGTAGCTATTGAATCTGCTTCCACTGCCCTTTCAGGCAGTGCATTCCAGATCAGAGTAACTCGCTGCATTAAAAAAATGCTTCCTCCTCTTGCCTCTGGTTCCTTTGCCAATCATCTTAAATCTGTGTTTTCTGGTTAACCGATACTTCTGCCAGTGGAAACAGTTTCTCCTTTACTCTGTCAAAACCCTTCATGATTTTGAACACCTCTATCCAATCTTCTCTTAACCTTCCCTGCTCCAAGGAGAACAACCCCAGCTTCTCCAGTCTCTCCACGTAACTGAAGTCCCTCATCCCTGGCACCCTCTCCAAGGCCTTGACATCCTTCCTAAAGTGCGGTGCCCAGAATTGGGGACAATACTCCAGTTGAGGCCGAACCAGTGTTTTTTTTTTATAAAGGTTTAGCATAACTTCCTTGCTTTTGTACTCTCTGCCTCTATTTCTAAAGCCAAGGATCCCGGATGCTTTTTTAACAGCCTTCTCAACTTGTCCTGCCAGCTTCGAAGAATTGTGTATGTACACCCCCAGGGGTCTCTGTTCCAGCACCCCCTTTAAAATTGTACCATTTAGTTCATATTGCCTCTTCTCATTCTTTCTACCAAAATATATCACTTCGCACTTTTCTGCGTTAAACTGCATCTGCCACGTGCCCGCCCAGTCCACCAGCCTCCTGAAGTCTGAACATTGATATCTGCCCGGGGTTCTCCTCCTGTCGTGTCGGCTGTGACCGGGGAATTCAGGATGAGAATTATTGAAGTGGCTATTGATCTGACATTTTTTAATAGACAAAGATTTATATATTAATCTCTGAATATCGTTTAAAATCTCTAATCTCTAGTTTGAGGATGTGTTTTGGTACAAAGCAGCTTTGTGTTGGGTGCTTGCTGGTTCCTGGACTATGTTGACGTTTCCCCCCCCCCCCCCCCCCCCCTCTCTCTCTCTCTCTCTCTCTCACTCCCGCTCTCTAGCACCAAGCGGTTCCCCGGTTACGATTCGGAAAGTAAAGAATTCAATCCCGAGGTGCATCGGCGCCACATCTTTGGATTGAATATTGCCGATTACATGCGACGGCTGATCGAAGAGGACGAGGATGCTTACAAGAAACAGTTCTCCCAGTACATCAAGAACGGCATCACCCCTGACATGGTGAGCGATCCTTCCCTCCCTGTGGAGTCTGGGGTGGAGCGCGGCTCCTGTGGCAGTGGTTGAGTTTGTGCAGAGTGATGGTCAGAGGTAGAGTTCGCGCTGGCCACAATGCACCCGTCTTCCCCTCGTCTCTCGGCAGGTGGCCGGCTTCTCTCGGCTCCTGGTTTTTATTTTAATTCACACTTGGGACGTGGGTGTTGCTGCCAAGGCTGGCATTTATTGCCCATCCCTAGTTACCCCCTGAGAAGGTGGTGGTGGTCTGTCTTGGATTGCTGTGGCACCTTGTGGTGCAGCTCTGGCACAACTGAGTGACTTTAAGTTCCTATGTTGAGAGTCGGCCACGTTGGTGTGGGACTGGAGTCGTATACAGGCCCAGACCGAGTCCAGACAGCAGGCTTCCTTCCCTGAAGCTGACATCAGTTTGGGTTTTTATGGTCACTTTTACTGACGCCAGCTGTTCGTTTCCAGATTTGGTTTTAATAAAAGTTCTCAAACTACCACGATGGGATTTGAACTCCCGACCTCTGGGTCGCTAGTCCCACAACATAGCCCTGACGCCACCGTACCTGTGTGTGAGCTTCGCCTGATGGAAGCGGTCGTGGGCTGTCCCAACAATTTCTGCCCGTTTAATTGTAACACGTGAAAAAGCTTTGGGTGGCCGGTGGCCGACTTTGAGAATCTAGGCGGTGGGTGCAGGAGGGAGTGACAAGACAGGCGCCCACTTTGGTGATGAGTGTTCGACCTCTGCTCGCACAGTGAGTGTCACGTGACGGAGTGGGTGAATGGGACGTTGCCGTGGTGCCCTTTCTGTGGGGTGGGGGCGGGGGGAGGATGATGCTTTTGGCTCGAGTGAGCCCCTTGCTCCCCCCCCCCAGCCGATAGGGGCAGCACTTCTCCCGCGGCGCCGTAGCAGTGTGGAGCTGACGGCTGTTTGGTTTCCTGCAGGTGGAGGGAATTTACAAAACTGCCCACCGGGAGATCCGGGCAAACCCGACCCACGAGAAGAAACCCAAGAAGGAGATCGCCAAGCCCAAGCGGTGAGTGCCGGCATTCCGTGGTGTGTGGGGGGAGTGTGAGCGGGGAAAGTTTACACTGAGCAAAGCAATGGGCCAGCCGCTCCCGACGCAGATTGATCTCGCCTGCTGGTAACTGGCCTGAGTGCATGTGCACAAGGGAAAGTCGGAGTTTAAACATCCAGCAAGATTGCATTTGGTCATCGCGAGAAGGGTCGGTATGGTATGCGTCCGCTGTCCTCTAGACTGGGAGGAAAGGGTCCCTCGGCTGCACGGGTGGATTTTGTTAATTGATGGAGGGTGCGCGCGGGTATTTTCTGGGGTTGAACCCCCCCCCCACCTTTTGCGTTGTGCTCCCCACAGGTGGAACCGGGCCAAGCTGTCCCTGGCACAGCGGCAGGACCGCGTCGCTCAGCGGAAAGCCAGCTTCCTGCGGGCACAGGCAAAGGGCGACGAGTGATCGGTGGCAGTCGCTGCAAAGTGCCTCTCCATTCGACTACATGGAACAGAACTGTGAGCAGCCAGCCAATAAAGAAATTAAAAAAAAAAACCTTCCAGTGCCTTTTGCCTCTTCTCTCTTCCACATTTAAAACAGCGCATCTTTGTCCACGAGGTTATGGGGTGTCAGGGCTGGAGAACGCAGTGCACTGCTCCGTTATCTGCACCCTCCACTCCTGGATCAAGCACACTGGATTAAATGCAGAGTCCAGCTTGTCTGCGTTCCTTGTCCGACAATGTGTTTAAGAACATAAGAAATAGGAGCAGGAGTCGGCCATTTGGCCCCTCGAGCCTGCTCCGCCATTCAATGAGATCATGGCTGATCTGATCTCGGCCTCAACTCCACTTTCCTGCCTGCTCCCCATAACCCTTTACTCCCCTATAGTTCAAAAATCTGTCTTATCTCCACCTTAAATATATTCAATATATTTAACCCGAGCGGCAGGTTAGATGGTCTCAGTCACCGCTGCCGCGGTTATTCGGAGATTCCCCACGCGTCCCAGGTTCAGGCAGCTTTGTCCGTGCAGGCGTTTTTTGTTTTGGCGATATCAGACCCGAGATTTCCTTTTTCTCTCTCCGCCGCCTCCCCCCCCCCCCCCCCAAAACTTCTGAGATGGGGTCCGCTACCCAACTTGCGATTGCTGCAGGAACAGCAGTAATGTGCTGGGACGCAAATGGGAATCTGCTCTCGACTTGTGCGCGCTCGGGATTGGACTGAGATGTCAATTTCATGCCTCGCACCCTTGTACCTAATGGGTGGGTGGGGAAAGGAACTTTCATCCCAGCGGTGCGGTCTGGATTCCGATCCTGGTCTCCGAAGTGAAATGACACACGTTCTCTTCCCAAGTACCACTCCCCCCAACCACTCAACTGTGTCAATCAATTACAGCTGTGCACGCTTGCCTTTCTGAAATGTTGGCTTGAAACCACTGTGGTGGAGAAAGGAGTGTCTCACACGCCCTTCAGCATGTAGCTTTATAGAATGATACAGCACAGAAGGAGGCTATTCGGCTCTGTCTGTGCCTGCTCTTTGAAAGAGCTAGCCAATTAATTCCCCTGCCCTGCTCTTTTCCTCCATAGCCCTGGAAATATTTCCTGTAAGCTGCTGTTGAAAGATTAACAAAGATCACAAGATAATTGCCATTCGCCCCAACTCCTTCATAAATCTCCCACAACCGATTAAGGTATCCAATTGTTTCTGAAATGACTCCAGGGTTTTGCCCTTGTGTCTGTGACCAGCACTGCACCCGGTGCTCGAGGTGTGTCTGTGACCAGCACTGCACCCGGTGCTCGAGGTGGGTCTGAGCAGCGCTGGACCCGGTGCTCGAGGTGGGTCTGAGCAGCGCTGGACCCGGTGCTCGAGGTGGGTCTGAGCAGCGCTGGACCCGGTGCTCGAGGTGGGTCTGAGCAGCGCTGGACCCGGTGCTCGAGGTGGGTCTGAGCAGCGCTGGACCCGGTGCTCGAGGTGGGTCTGAGCAGCGCTGGACCCGGTGCTCGAGGTGGGTCTGAGCAGCGCTGGACCCGGTGCTCGAGGTGGGTCTGAGCAGCGCTGGACCCGGTGCTCGAGGTGGGTCTGAGCAGCGCTGGACCCGGTGCTCGAGGTGGGTCTGACCAGCGCTGGACCCGGTGCTCGAGGTGGGTCTGACCAGCGCTGGACCCGGTGCTCGAGGTGGCTCTGACCAGCGCTGCACCGTCTGCGCCCCCCCCGCCCCCCTGGGTGACAGAGACTGTAGGTCCTGCATTGAACTCTGTCACGGGGGGGCAGATGGTGGTTGAAGGGGCGCGTGGGTGGGGTGCTTGGGTTGACGTGTGCTCCTTCCACTGTTTGCGCTTGGCTTCCGCTTGCTCCCGGCGAAGAGACTCGAGGATGCTTCTTCTCCACTTTGTGCGGTCTTGGGCCAGGGTGTAGGGGGTGGTGTGGTAGGGTCAGCCTCACCTCTGACTCTGAGCGGTTGGAATCGCTCCCACGCCCCTGGTTCTAGACCTTGGACTTATTTGGGGGTCGTGAACAAAGATGCAGCCGACAACAAGTTTTGATGAAAGAACTTCGATCTTTATTCAAGAAAGTAAAACACAACACAAACACTCTAAAGGTGGGGAACACTTCGATACACGCGAGGGAAATAACATTAGAAGAATACTTCACCCCTCCCGATCCCACTTCACTAGCTAGGTTGGACTCTGGAGAACCAGGGATAATGCTCGCCAGACGAATCCTTGACAGTTGAGAGTTAGGGTTTAGAGTCTTTTGAGTAAAAGGGTTCGTAAGGCCCTTGTTGCCGCGAGGTGTCCGATGGTCACTGAGGCGGTCGCTCTGGTCTCTTCTTGCGTGTCGGCCTACTTCTGGAGCTGTTGGCTTTCTTTGTTGAACTGCTTTCTGTTTAAACTGTCTTTTTCTGAGCTGTGGAACTGCCTTCTGCCTGCTTGTTGAACTTTAACTGTTTTACTGGAGAACTCCCTTCTTACTGAACTGTCTTCTTTAACTGCCCAACTTGCTTCTCCTGAACTCTCTAACTCCAGCACTGACTTCTGCTGAAAAACAGGCTTTCAAATTGAACTGCAGAACTGCCTTCTGTTGAACTTGAACTGTTGTTACTCCTGAACTGCTTGATGGGCCTTCAATTATACTAAATTGAAGTGGCCTTATCAAAACCAAATCCAATCCCGGTCATTGTAAGACCTCGTTAACAGTAACGTCTTTACTAGCGTGTTAACTGGTTTTGTAAATGTGTGCAGTGGTTTCAGGATAGCTCCATCCTGTCGATCTGTTTAATCGGAGTTTGAATTGTCCTCATGTTTTGGGTTTCTTGACTGGGCCTAGGACTTAGATCGAATATTTGCTTTATGCATGTCTTTAATGGGTTCTGTAATCGGTTTGATGGGACCTGTTGTTTTGGGTGGGACTGTCTCCTCCCAGGGTCTATTGTCAAAATGTTAATGCTTGCTGGGGCTTGAGTGAGGTCATCCCGATTCCCCAGACAATGCAATTTAACTGCAATACCCAAAACTGCTTTTGCAGAGGTCGAACCCAACTTCCTTCACAGCCTTTTCTCCCTTCACAGGCCCAGACATGCTTTTAAAATACCAAAACTTGGTTTTTGGTTTTACAGTCTCTTAGGTTAGGCCCAAATGCATTTTTATCACTCTGAGGTAGTTCCAAAGTCCTTTTTCCGTAGGTTTTGGGGATCTGCAAATTTTGGAAACCTTACAAGGGATTCCCAGGTGTTGGTGGGGATGTTGCATTTTTTTCAAGGAGCCTTTGAGGGTGTCCTTGAAGCGTTTCCTCTGCCCACCTGGGGCTCTCTTGCCATGTCGCAGTTCCGAGTAGAGTGCTTGTTTTGGGAGTCTCGTATTGGGCATGCGGACGATGTGGCCCGTCCATCGGAGATGATCGCGCGTGGTCAGAGCTTCGATGCTGGGGCTGTTGGCCTGTGTAAGGGGTTTTTGTCTCGGGCTTATTTGTAGGTCAGCCAGTTATGTTTTCCTGGACTGTTCTGCCCATTGTGCGGTTGCGAATCGCTATCCCCTTCCTAGTTCTGAGCCCAGGACTTATCGAGCGGCGATAAGGACAAACGAACAGATCCGTGGATTGGTGCGAGGAAAACCAATGTTTATTTAACAGATGAAACATAACATGTCAATCTTAACTTCGGTACAAACAAGGGAAATGACAGTAGAACAATACCTCACCCCTCCCAACCCCACTTTACCAGCTAAGTTAGACTCTTGAGGATCAGGGATAATGCTCACCAAACGAATCCTTTGACAGTTGAGATATGGTTTAAAGTTCTTTTAAGTAAAAAGTTTCATAAGGCCCTTGTGCCTCGAGGTGTTTGATGGTCACTGGAACCGTTGCTCTGGTTTCTTGCATGTCGGTCTGTTTCTGGAGCTGCTAGCTGCCTTTGTTGAACGGTCTTGTTTCTGTTGAACCGTGTACTGGAGAACTCCTGTGCTTCAGCTGTCCTGCTTGTGGTCTGTCTGTGTGACTTGAACAGCTTGTTTTAAACTGCTAGGCTGCAAAACTGCCAGTCTCGTCTCTAGAACTCTGGCTTGTTCCAGCACAGGTCTCAAGTTATAATGCGGAGATGCCGGTGTTGGACTGGGGTGGACAAAAATGAGAAGTCGCACAACACCAGGTTATAGTCCAACAGTTTTATTTGAAATCACAAGCTTTCGGAGCTTTCGTAGCTCCTTCATCAGGTGAAGTGAAGAAATACCAAATCCACAAAGCATATATAGATGGAGAACAATGCATATGTAACTTACAATGGCAGATGACTACGTTTAATCCTCCTGACTGTTTATCTGCCGAGGTGTGACAAAAGGCAATCAGGTCAGCCAGGAAGGCACCACATCAAAGACATAGCAAGATACAACTGAGACAATGAGGTGGAGTTACAGGGGGTCTAATGTGTCAAAAGCTGCAGTCGGCATGGAAAACGATAAACTTTAAAATTTTTACTTTTTTACTGGGAATCACATCTGTGAACAAACCAACGACGACTCGAGTCTGGATGACTACGTCATGTATCGTGACATAAACCCAAGTTATACTCTTCGACTGCTCCTTATTTGCCCGCCAAATCTTCCCAGTGCTTTGTTTAATTCTGGTGGGCTCGTTAAGGTCGTTAACTTTAATGGCAGGAGATGGCCTTTAACGATATTAAATATTTGTTCAGTGGAGGATGATTGCTGGTCTGATGGTTGTTCCTTTGTGTTGCCTTTACTTCTTTGTATAAATGCTAAACAGTTTGATGGGGCTGGAGACAGGCCAATCACCTGTAATATACAACATTGTCTGTAGAGGCCAGCCCCGCCTCCTTTGGCAGCCTGTACTGAGATCTGCCCGGGCATGTTTTAAAATGTCCCTGGTCCAATACACTCAATTGGTTTTAAAATGTCCAAAGCCCCTTTTTCTTAGGGTCTGTCTCTTTTCCTCCAAGTCTTTTGGGGATCTGGGAATTTTGAAACTCTCTTACAGACCCAGGCATGTCACCTGGCCTGCTGTTTTTGCAGGGCCCTGGTTTCTGTTCAATGTCGCAGGCTTCTGCCACAAGGTCTAGAAGCCACTTTGTCTAGGGTACCCCTTATTAATAACTCTGGGGAATGTGGGAATTTTGAGAACCCTACACCTGAGCGAGAACACTGACGTTGGTGCGCCTATCCTGCTAATGGATTTGCAGGATCTTGTGGAGGCAGCATTGGTGGTACCTCTCCAGTGCTTTGAGGTGCCTGCTGCACATGGTCCATGTCTGAAGCATACAGGAGGGTGGGTATCACTACTGATCTGTAGACTATGAGCTCAGTGCCAGGGTTTGAGGTCCTGGTCTTCAAACACTCTCTTACTCAGGCGACCGAAGGCTGCACCGGCACACTGAAGGCAGTGTTGGACTTCGTCATCGACGTCTGCCCTTGTTGACAGTAGGCTCCCGAGGTATGGAAAGTGGTCCACGTTGTCCAAGGCCTCATCGTGGATTTTGATAATCAGGGGGCAGTACTGTGTGGCGGGGGCAAATTGGTAGAGGACCTTTGTCTTATGGATGTTTAGTGTAAGGCCTATGCTCTCGTACACTTCGGTGAAGGTGTTGACGATGGTTTGGAGTTCGACCTCCGAGTGTACGCAGATGCAAGCGTCGTCTGCATACTGTAATTCGATGACAGGATGGGACGACCTTGGATCCGGACTGGAGGCGACAGAGGTTGAACAGTTTTCCGTTTGTTCTGTAGATTAGCTCCACTCCAGTGGGCTTACTGAGGGTGAGATGGAGCATTGCACCAAGGAAGATCGAGAAGAGCGTTGGTGCGATGACACAGCCTTGCTTGACCCCGGTCCGTACGTGAATTGGGTCTGTGGTGGAACCGTTGGTCAGGATCACGGCTTGCATGTCGCCGTGCAGCAGGCAGAGGATGGTGACAAACTTTTGAGGGCAGCCGAATTTGAGGAGGACACTCCATAATCCCTCACAGTTGACAGTGTCGAAGGCCCCTGCAGAGCCATACTGTAAATTCAGCAGGCCTTCAGTTCTCTGATGTAGAAGTGAGTGTGCGAAGCTTTGGTGGGGTTGGGTGTGTTGAGTTTGTGGTTCAGTGTTTGGAGAGTTAGCAAAGCGCCATGTCTTATTCTGCGCCCTTGGGAGCTGTAAGTTTAATGTTTAATATTTACTGCTCATAAATCGGCCGGGCACTGTATAAGGTCAGATTGTAGGAGGGCAGACCTCACTTACAGGAGTGACCCTTAGCAAGAGGCACGCGTCCATCTGCTACAACCTGTTCGAACGGCCCAAACTGCAGGAGTCAGTCAGCACCGGGAGAAAGGTCACAGAGCAAGGCAGCAGATCCCAACACAAGCAGGAGTAGGAATGGAGGAAGAGTGAAGTTTCAAGTCTTCTTTACTTAAACCTTAGCCCCAGGTACAGAGAAGTGGAAAATGTCAGGTGAATTTCACAATCACGTCAAGGCTGAATAATAGATATGGTAACTAGTGAGGTGGAGTAAATGGAGTGAGTTTTGATTAATTCAGTGAATTAATGTTAGGAATGGGAGGAGGCCATTCAGCCCCTCGAGCCTGTTCCACCATTCAATGAGATCATGGCTGATCTGCGACCTAACTCCATATACCTGTCTTTGGCCCATATCATCCTCAATACCAAAAAAAGCTATCAATCTCCAATTTAAAATTAACAATTGATCTAGCATCAATTACCATTTGCAGAAGAGAGTTCCAAACTTCTACCACCCTTTGTGTGTAGAAGTGTTTCCTAATTTCACTCCTGAAAGGTCTGGCTCTAATTTTTAGACTCTGCCACCTAGTCCTAGACTCTCCAACCAGCAGAAATAGTTTATTTCTATCTAACCTATTCCAACAACAGTAAAGAAATTTCTCCTAATCACTCTCCTCACTCTGACAATTTTAAATTGATGATCCCTTCTCACTGATCCCAACAAGCGGAAATATTCTTTCCATGTTCCGTCTATTAAAACTCTTTGTAATTTTAGAAACCTCCATTAAATCATCTCTGGTTAGGTGGAAATAATCCCCGTACCTCAAATCTTTCCTCATGGCTAGCTAAACTCTGGTTTATGGTATGCAGGATCTAGCCTCACCACCTTGCAATGAAGAGGTGCCTTGATTCATGGGCGATCCTTGGTCATTCCCCAGGGAGTTAACAAGATTTGCAGTGACCTTGTAGAGTGATTTATTGCAGAATAACTCGGATCTGATTCGATGAGGTCAGAAAGGTCAAGTAGTAAGCCAAGCCTGACCAAGCCAAGTCAAAGTTAAGCCAAGCTGAGCCAAGTCACGTTAAACCAAGCCTGATCAAGCCAAGTCAAAGTTAAGCCAAGCTGAGCCAAGTCACGTTAACAATCAAGCCAAGTCAAGTCACGTTAAGCCAAGCCATCACTTCCTTGATGCAATGGGCACTGATTCGGGCAGTAATTTCTCAATGAGCAGTGGGCGGCAGGTTTTGCCCAATCAGACTCGTCCCCTTCAATTACACCTGTCAGTTGCAGGTTGCTGGTGACGTCATCTAGTCGTGAGACATGACGTCACAATGGGGACTGGCTTTTATTTGGTTGGCTGATGGATGCAGCCAATAATGTGACGCCTCGGGGTTTCATTTTAACCTCTGATTGGCTCCTGGTAAAGCCAATGCAAACCCGCCCGTGCTTGCTGCTGGCGAGCGATTGGTTCTTTTTCTTTGTGAATTACTTGGATTATTCCCAAAGGGCGCAAGAGTTGGGCTGAAAGTTGCTTCGGGCGCTCGTCAGCAAAGTGGAACCGAAGCCAGCCAAACCAGGAGCACATTTGCAAGGTAATTTGTTGAACCCAAACATTGTCGGAACTGGTGTCAGTGACTGGTGTTGACTTGGCAACCAAGCTACCCTGGGAGACCTTTGCTCCAATCCTTTCCTGGCAAGCCTTGGTGTAGGACATCACCAGGGCTACAGTCAAACAAACTCCCTCGTCCAGCCTGTTCTGCATTTGCTCCTGTCTTTCCCTCCGTGGGTTCAACTGAGTAAAGAGACATAACATCTTAAGAATTAGGAGCAGGAGGAGGCCATTCGGCCCTTCGAGCCTGCTCTGCCATTCAGTAAGATCAGTAAGTGTCATCTGTGGCTCAGTTAGTAGCACACTCGCCTCTGAGTCAGAAGGTTGTGACCCCTAGCACACAAAGCTAGGCTGACACTCCCAGTGCAGGGCTGAGGAAGTGCTGCACTGTCGGAGGTGCCGTCTTTCGGATGAGACGTTAAACCGAGGCCCCGTCTGCGCTCTCAGGTGGACGTAAAAGATCTCATGGCACTATTTTGAAGAAGAGCAGGGGAGTTATCCCCGGTGTCCTGGCCAATATTTATCCCTCAACCAACATAACAAAAACAGATTATCTGGTCATTATCACATTGCTGTTTGTGGGAGCTTGCTGTGCGCAAATTGATGCCGCCTTTCCCACATTACAACAGTGACTACACTTCAAAAGTACTTCATTGGCTGTAAAACGCTTTGAGACATCCGGTGGTCGTGAAAGGTGCTATATAAATGCAAGGCTTTCTTTTTCTTTTTTTTATCATGACTGATCTTCTAACTCAACTCCACCTTCTCACACTATCCCCATATCCCTCGATTCCCTTAATATCCAAAAATCTACCGATCTCTGTCTTGACGACTGAGCATCCACAGCCCTCTGGGGTAGAGAATTCCAAAGATTCACCACCCTCTGAAGAAATTTCTCCTCATCTCAGTCCTAAATTGCCGCCCCCTTATTCTGAGACTGTGACCCCTGGTTTAGACTCTCCAGTCAGGGGAAACATCCTCCCTGCATCTACCCTGTCAAGGCCTAGGGAATGTAGGCCTAGTCTCCTCAATCTCTCCTCATAGGACAATCCCGCTCACCCCCCCCCCCCACCCCCCCATACCAGGAGTCAATCTAGTGAACCTTCGTTGCACTCCCTCGAAGGCAAGAATATCCTTCCTTAGGTAAAGAGAGATTGGGTCGACTAGGCTTATATTCGCTGGAGTTTAGAAGAATGAGAGGGAATCTCATTGAAACTTATAAAATTCTTTCAGGACTAGACAGACTAGATGCAGGAAGGCTGTTCCCGATGGCGGGGGAGTCCAGAACCAGAGGTCACAGTCTAAGGATAAGGAGTAAGCCATTTAGGACTGAGATGAGGAGGAATTTCTTCACCCAGAGAGTGGTGAACCTGTGGAATTCTCTACCACAGAAGGCAGTTGAGGCCAATTCATTAAATATATTCAAGAAGGAGTTAGATATATTTCTTAAGGCTAAAGGGATCAAGGGATATGGGGAGAAGGCAGGTACAGGGTACTGAGTTTGGATGATCAGCCATGATCTCATTAAATGGCGGAGCAGGCTCGAGGGGAAAATTTGGACACCTGTTTGAAGCTGAGGAAGACACAAGACGATGGAGAGAGTAGTGCAGCGGGATTAGTTTGGGGTTGATAGAGGGCATCAGACCTCCAACAGACCACCTTATCGGTCTCTTTACTCAGTTGAACCCATGGAGGACAAGACAGGAGCAAATGCTGAATGGGGGGAAGTGCAGCGTAGATTTACTAGAATGATACCTGGATTCCAAGGGTTAAATTATGAGGAGAGATTACACAAACTAGGGTTGTATTCCCTGGAATTTAGAAGGTTAAGGGGTGATTAGATCGAAGTTTTCAAGCTATTAAGGGGAACTGATAGGGTAGCTACAAACTATTTCTGCTGGTTGGGGAATCTAGGACTCGGGGATATGGCCTAAACATTAGAGCCAGGCCTTTCAGGAGTGAAGTTAGGAAACACTTCTACACACAAAGGGTGCTAGAAGTTTGGAACTTTCTCCCGCCAACAGCAGGTAATGCTGGGTCAATTGTTAATTTTAAATCTGAGATCGATAGATTTCTGTTAACCAAAGGTATTAAGGGATATGGGCCAAAGGCGGGTATATGGAGTTAGATCACAGACCAGCCATGATCTCATTGAATGAGAATCTCATCTCATCTCATTGACAGGCTAGAAGGGCTAAATGGCCTACTCCTGATCCTATATTCCTATGGGGATTGATACAGGGCTATGGAGAGAGCGGGGGCAGGGGGATCAGTTTGGGATTGATACAGGGCTATCGGGAGAGAGCGGGGCAGTGGGATTTATTTGGAATTGATACAGGGCTATGGGGAGAGAGCGGGGCAGTGGGATTAGTTTGGATTGATACAGGGCTATGGGGAGAGAGCGGGGCAGTGGGATTAGTTTGGATTGATACAGGGCTATGGGGAGAGAGCGGGGCAGTGAGATTAGTTTGGGATTGATACAGGGCTATGGGGAGAGAGAGCGGGGTAGTGGGATTAGTTTGGGATTGATACAGGGCTATGGGGAGAGCGGGGCAGTGGGATTAGTTTGGGATTGATACAGGGCTATGGGGAGTCAGTACGATTAGTTTAGATTGTTCTAGCAGAGAGCTGGCACAGACATGATGGGCCGAATGACCTCCTTCTGTGCTGTAAACATCTGTGGTTCCCTGCTCTTGGTATTTAAAAAAAATATATGTTTGATGAGAGATGTTTCCAGTATCAAGATTTCGCACTCCCAGTTTGAGGCCACTCACTGCCCAACAACACCCCTTACCCCCAATGCCTGTATCTTGGCCGATGTTCTGTCCTCTGCTCCAGAAGACTTTGCCAACCCCAGTCTCTGTACCTCGCCCACCTGCCCACTATTCACGTCTGAGTCTCGACAGAGTGTCAAGGGGGCATGGCTAAGGCCGATTCCGACCCTGACCCCACACTGGGGTCACTGTATCGCACAGCTCAAACCATCAGTTGTCCGGGTGCTGACTGCTCTGTATCCCCAACGCTGGCCTCGTATTTCAAATTTCAATTTGTATCTTGTAATTCCCCCTCCCCCATCCTGCCCCTCCCCATCGGTGTGCCCGATTATTGTCCGGTGTGCCCGATTATTGACCGGTGTGCCTCTTTAACACACAAGGGCACAGGATACCCCTCCCTCTCGTGCACACTTTTTTTTGTCCCCTTTCTCGTGCTGTCTCCTCACTTTCCGTTCTCACAGATTCTTGCTTCCTTTTACCTACCCGGGATTCCTTTCTCCCTCTCTCCTTTCTTCCCCTCTTCCTCTCCTTTCTTCCCCTCTCTCTCTCTCTCTCCTTTCTTCCTCTCTCTCTCTCTCTCCTTTCTTCCTCCCTCTCTCTCTCCTTTCTTCCCCCTCTCTCTCCTTTCTTCCCTTCTCTCTTCTCCTCCTTTCTCTCCCACTCTCTCGCTCCCTCTCTCTTTCGCTCGCTCACTCTCTCCTTTCTCGCTCTCTCCTTTCTCTCCCACTCTCTCTCCTTTCTCCCTCTCTCTCGCTCCTTTTTCTCTCGCTCCTTCTCTCTTTCTCTCCTTTCTCTCCCACTCTCTCTCCTTTCTCCCTCTCTCTCGCTCCCTCTCTTTTTCTCTCGCTCCCTCTCTCTCTCTCCTTTCTCTCTTCACCCCTCTCTCTGCTCCTCTGTCTCTCTATCAGGACATGAAACGACAGACCTGCCCACCGGGCAGCTTTTGGCCCATGGGTCGGAGGCCGGTGTTCCCACTCGCTTCTTGTTGATCCGGGAGCCCAGGCACCATCCTGGGACTGGTTTTTTATTGATGTTGCAGGTCGTGCCCTGTATCCCGGGACTGGTACAGATGGCAGCTCGCAAAAAAGAAACTGCGGTGACGAGTGATAGCCCCACCCAGCTGAAACTTCGACACTCGGTCTCACTGACCAGAGACTCGCAGGGGATCTACAGCTTGGCTTTGTCAAAGGATGGGCAGCAGTTAGTCGTGGGATTTGGAAGTGGAGCCATTCAGGTACAGTGGAAATACACAGAGCAAGAAAGGGGTGATGGACATGATTAATATCAGCTCTTGGTTACAGCTCAAGGGCTTCTTTCCCGGCTCTCTCTGCCCTGGCCCCGCCCGTCTCCAGCCTGGTCCCGCCCCCGGTCAGAACGGACCCCGCCCCTGCTCTGGCCCCGCCCCGCCCATCTCCGGCCTGGACCCGCCCCCTCCAGCCTGGTCCCGCCCCCGTCCCTGCTCTGGCCCCGCCCGTCTCTGGCTGGGCCCCGCCCCCTCCAGCCTGGACCCGCCCCCGTTCAGAGCTGCCTCTGCCCCTGCTCTGGCCCCGCCCCCTCCAGCCTGGACCCGCCCCCGTTCAGAGCTGCCTCTGCCCCTGCTCTGGCCCCGCCCGTCTCCGGCCTGGCCCCGCCCCCTCCAACCTGGCCCCGCCCGTCTCCGGCCTGGTCCCGACCTAGCCCCGCCCCCGCCAAGGCCTGGCCCCGCCCCCGCTCTCCGCTCTCTGCTCGTTCTTTGCCCGCTCTTCGCTCCCTCTCTGTCCGTTCTTTGCCCGCTCTCTCTCTGCCTGTTCTTTGCCCGCTCTTCGCTCCCTCTCTGTCCGTTCTTCGCTCTCTCGCTGACCATTTCTTTGCCCGCTCTTCACTCTCTGCCCGTTCTTTGCCTGCTCTCTCTCTCTGCCCGTTCTTTGCCCGCTCTCCGCTCTCTGCCTGCCCGTTCTTTGCCTGCTCTCTCTCTCTGCCCGCTCTCTCTGCCCGTTCTTTGCCCGCTCTCCGCTCTCTGCCTGCCCGTTCTTTGCCTGCTCTCCGCTCTCTCTCTGCCCGTTCTTTGCCCGCTCTCCGCTCTCTCTATGTCTGTTCTTTACCCGCTCTCCACTTTCTTTGCCCGCTCTCCACTTTCTCTCTGCCCGTTCTTTGCCCGCTCTCCGCGTTCTCTCTGTCCGTTCTTTGCCCGCTCTCCGCTCTCTCTCTCTGTTCTTTACTCGCTCTCCACTTTCTTTGCCCGCTCTCCGCGTTCTCTCTGCCCGTTCTTTGCCCGCTCTCCGCTCTCTGCCTGTTCTTTACCCGCTCTCCGCTCTCTCTGCCTGTTCTTTGCCCCCTCTCCGCTCTCTCTTTGCCCGCTCTCCGCTCTCTCTGTTCTTTACCCGCTCTCCGCTCTCTCTGTCTGTTCTTTACCCGCTCTCCGCTCTCTCTGCCTGTTCTTTGCCCCTCTCTGCGCTCTCTTTGCCCGCTCTCCGCTCTCTCTCGTGTCTGTTCTTTACCCGCTCTCCACTTTCTTTGCCCGCTCTCCGCTCTCTCTCTCTGCCCGTTCTTTACCCGCTCTCCGCGTTCTCTCTGCCCGTTCTTTACCCGCTCTCCACGTTCTCTCACCGCCCGTTCTTTGCCCGCTCTCTGTGCCCGCTCCCTGCCCATTCTTTATCTGCTCTCTGTGCCCGCTCCCTGCCCATTCTTTATCTGCTCTCTGTGCCCGCTCCCTGCCCATTCTTTATCTGCTCTCTGTGCCCGCTCCCTGCCCATTCTTTATCTGCTCTCTGTGCCCGCTCCCTGCCCATTCTTTATCTGCTCTCTGTGCCTGCTCCCTGCCCATTCTTTATCCGTTCTCTCTTTCTGCCCTCTATGTCAGGCTGTGAACCCCGTGGATGGGAAACCTCTGCATGATATATTCAGTGGAGGCGTATCGCGGCAGGCGATCACTGGCTTGTGCTTCCACCCAACTGACTATAATCATCTGATTGCCGTGGGCGCTGAAGGCATCGTGGCTGTTTACGACACCAAGTCGCTGAAGTGTCTCTCCAGCATCACAGGTACGCGGGGACTTTCTAGCCATTGACAGCGGGGATTCTTCCACTCCTGCCATTGGTCACTTGACACGCCCATCCTCGCAGTGCCTGCCCCCATACTCCCGCCATTGGTCACTTGACACGTCCATCCTCGCAGTGCCTGCCCCCATACTCCCGCCATTGGTCACTTGACACGCCCATCCTCACAGTGCCCGCCCCCATGCTCCCGTCATTGGTCACTTGACACGTCCATCCTCACAGTGCCCGCCCCCATACTCCCGCCATTGGTCACTTGACACGCCCATCCTTGCAGTGCCTGCCCCCATACTCCCGCCATTGGTCACTTGACACGCCCATCCTCACAGTGCCCGCCCCCATGCTCCCGTCATTGGTCACTTGACACGTCCATCCTCACAGTGCCCGCCCCCATACTCCCGCCATTGGTCACTTGACACGCCCATCCTCACAGTGCCCGCCCCCATGCTCCCGTCATTGGTCACTTGACACGTCCATCCTCACAGTGCCCGCCCCCATACTCCCGCCATTGGTCACTTGACACGCCCATCCTCGCAGTGCCTGCCCCCATACTCCCGCCATTGGTCACTTGACACGCCCATCCTCACAGTGCCCGCCCCCATGCTCCCGTCATTGGTCACTTGTCACGTCCATCCTTGCAGTGCCCGCCCCCGCACTCCCGTCATTGGCCCACCCTCGCAGCGCACCGCCTTCCCACGGCCAATTGGACAACAGGCAGAATCTTCATTACTCGATTGGGATGATTCCCGTCCGTCGATCAAACTGCCGTTTTTTTTTCTCCCGGTCTCCAATATTTTTATAACTAATAAACGAAAATCTTCAAAGAAAGTGGAAAAAACACTTCTTTTAACGCCCCTGTGAAGTTTTTTTCCCCCAAGTCGCCGGGGCAACGCAGCAGGCCTGGGGAGAGAGGCGAGCAGGCGGAGCCCTGTCCTCGTGGTCCTGCGGCTGGGGCTCTTAGCCTGGCCCAGGGGCTCTCAGACCAGGATAGTCCTCTGACCTTCTCGTCCCTCTGCGCACAGGGGGACAGGCAGCCAATTATTGAGGCGCAGCCCCTTTAGAGCTAATGGAAGGGGAGCTGCGTCCTCTGGCGCTACTTGTGCCCGTGTCTGATCCAGGCTACGATCCGCGCATCTGCAAAATCGGCCAGAGATCCGGCATCACCGCGCCCCCACTTGTGTATCAGGGCGGCTCAGAACCCTGAGAAATGGCAAATTACACGACACGGGCTGCAAATCACACCGCCTACCGAGTCCAGACATCTGCGGGTATCTCTCCAGAGTGCACCCTTCACTGGACGTACTATTATTCACCTCGAACCAGCTTGGGAGACTTGGGGAATGAGGTGGGCCAGGTCGACCAAGTGTCTGTGGGAGAACACTTGGGTACGAGTGATTATCGTATCATAAGATTTAGATTAGCGATGGAGAGGAGCAAGGAACGATCTAGAGTGGAACTCCTAAACTGGAATAGGGCTAACTTCAATGGGATGCGAAAGGATCTAGCCAGGGTAAAATGGAACCAAAGACTGACAGGAAAAACTGTAATGGAACAATGGGTGATCTTTAAGGAGGAGATGTTCCGAGTCCAGGCTAGGTACATTCCAACAAGAGGGAAGGGTAAAGGAACCAAAGCAATGGCTCCTTGGATGACGAGGGAGATAGAGAAGCTGATGAAACAAAAAAAGGTGTATGATGCATGTCAGGTGAATTCTTCAATGGAGAACCAGACCAAATACAATAAGTTGAGAGGGGATGTGAAGATGAAAATAAGATTGGCAAAGAGAGTATATGAGAGTAGAATGGCGGTTAACATAAAAGGGAACCCAAAAATCTTCTACCGGCATGTAAACAGTAAGCGGGTAGTAAGAGGTGGGGTGGGGCCTATTTGGGACAAAGAAGGTGATATATGCTTAGAGGCGCAGGGCAAGGCTAGAATATTCAATGAGTACTTTGTATCGGTGTTTACTAAGGAGGTGGATGATGACAAAATATCGGTAGAAGTGGAAAAGGTAGAAGCAATGGAAGGGGTGAAAATTGATAGACAGGATGTACTGGAAAGGCTGGGTATGCTTAGAGTGGACAAGTTGCCTGGTCCAGATGGCTTGCATCCCAGGTTGCTAAGGGAATTGGGGGAGGAGATAACGGAAGGGCTTGCCATAATTTTCCAATCTTCCCTAGATGCGGGGGAGGTGCCTGAGGATTGGAAAGTGGCAAATGTGACACCATTGTTCAAGAAAGGGTGTAAGGACAATCCTAGTAACTACAGGCTAGTCAGTTTAACATCAGTGGTGGGTAAAGTTTTAGAAACAATAATCAAGGAAAAAATGAACGGTCACTTGGAGAGGTTTAAGTTAATGGGTTTGTAAAAGGCAGATTGTGTTTGACTAATCAAATTTAATTTTTTGATGAAGTAACAGAGAGGATTGATGAAGGGAATGCAATGGATGTTGTCTACATGGATTTTAGGAAGGCGTTTGACAAAGTACCACATAGAAGGCTGGTTAACAAAATTGAGGCTCATGGAATAGGTGGGTCAGTGGCAGCTTGGATAAGGAATTGGCTTAAGGACAGAAAACAGCGAGTTGTGGTAAATGGCTGTTTTTCAGACTGGAGGATGGTAGACAGTGGTGTTCCCCAAGGGTCAGTGCTGGGCCACTGCTTTTTTTGATACATATAAATGACCTGGATACTGGAATACAGAGTCGAATTTCTAAATTTGCTAATGACACCAAACTTGGGGCTGTGGCAAACAGTGATGATGATGCCAATCGACTGCAACAGGACATAGAAAGGCGAGCAGAATGGGCAGACAAGTGACAGATGGAATTTAATAGAGAAGTGTGAGGTGATGCATTTTGGCAGAAGGAACAGGGAGAGGCAATATACACTTAATGGCACAGTTTTACAGGGTGTGCAGGGACAGAGGGACCTGGGAGTTAATGTGCATAGGCCCCTGAAGGTGGCAGGACATATTGAGAAAGTGGTTAACAAAGCATATGGGATCTTGGGCTTCATAAATGGAGGTATTGAGTACAAAAGTAGAGAAATTATGATGAACATTTATAAAGCGCTGGTTAGGCCACAACTGGAGTATTGCATCCAGTTCTGGTCACCACATTTTAGGAAGGATGTGAAGGCCCTTGAGAGGGTGCAGAGGAGATTTACCAGAATGCTTCCGGGGATGGGGGATCTTAGCTACAAGGACAGGTTGGAGAAGCTGGATTTATTTTCATTAGAGCAAAGGAGGTTGAGGGGTGATTTGATAGAGGTGTACAAGCTTATGACAGGTTTGGATAGGCTAGACGGGGAAAGGCTGTTCCCACTAGTTGATGGTACAAGGACTAGGGGACACAGATTTAAGGTTTTGGCCAAGAGATACAGGGGGGATGTGAGGAAAAACTTTTTTACGCAGCGAGTGGTGAGGACCTGGGACTCGCCGCCGACGGAAGTGGTGGAAGCGGAGACACTCAATGTTTTCAAGGGGAGACTGGATAGGCACCTGAGGGAAATAAACTTGCAGGGCTACGGGGATAGAGCGGGGGAATGGGACTGACTCGATTGCTCTACAGAGAGCCGGCACGGACTCGATGGGCCGAATGGTTTCCTTCTGTGCCCTTACGACTCTATGACTAACACCCAACGAGGAACTCTCGCCCCCGCTTTCGCTGAGCTTCTGCTATGATTTAAATTTCCAGAGGAGGAAAACCAGCTGCATACTGTGGATATCTCTGCGGACGGGGCAACGTATGCCACAGCGGGCAAGAACAGGGGCATCAAGATCTACGATACCAGAACCAACCAGGTAAACCACACCCAATTGTAATTTCACAATAAATGTAAATAAGAGCGAGCTTGTTTTTAATTCACAGCCTAAAGCAATGCATTATTTGTGAAATGCGGTTACAGTTCAACAAAGCTGCCACTGTGTACACAGTAAGATCCCATCAGATAGCGATGCAATAAATGACCAGTTGATCTGATTCTGGTGCCATAGTTGAGGGAGGAATGTTGACCAGGCCACCGGGTGAGCACTCTGCTGCTCTTTCAATGGTCTCGTGGGGTCTTTAATATCCGCATGAAGCACTGGAACAGGCAGATGGGGCAACAGCTTAACGTCTCATCCACAGGTTGGCCTCTCCGACAGTGCAGCCCTCCCTCAGTACTGACCCTCCAACAGTGCAGCGCTCCCTCAGTACTGCCCCTCCGACAGTGCAGCCCTCCCTCAGTACTGCCCCTCCGACAGTGCAGCGCTCCCTCAGTACTGCCCCTCCGACAGTGCAGCGCTCCCTCAGTACTGCCCCTCCGACAGTGCGGCGCTCCCTCAGTACTGCCCCTCCGACAGTGCAGCCCTCCCTCAGTACTGCCCCTCCGACAGTGCAGCGCTCCCTCAGTACTGCCCCTCCGACAGTGCAGCGGGCTCCCTCAGTACTGCCCCTCCGACGGTGCAGCGGGCTCCCTCAGTACTGCCCCTCCGACGGTGCAGCGGGCTCCCTCAGTACTGCCCCTCCGTCGGTGCAGCGGGCTCCCTCAGTACTGACCCTCCGACAGTGCAGCGCTCCCTCAGTACTGCCCCTCCGACAGTGCGGCGCTCCCTCAGTACTGCCCCTCCGACAGTGCAGCGCTCCCTCAGTACTGCACTGACATTGCCAGCCTGGGCTGTGTGCTCAAGGTCCAGAGTGGGGCTTAAACCCACGACCATCTGCCTCACAGCGGACAGCGCTACCCACTGAGCCAAACTAACAGTCCATATGTAATTCCGAGAGGATCCTCCCCCTGTATGGCGCGTTGGTCGACGGGACGCAGGTCACAGAATGTTCTAGCCGCACTCCTGCCTGGCGGGTGTCTGAGCTGAGGGAGAGGAGTTTCCCACAACAGTCTCCTTTTATGATGAGGCCTCTGTTTGTCCATTTTGGGGGGCGATTTACCACCTCTGTCTGCTTCCTGACAGGTTATAAACATTTTGGAGCCTGCAGATTACGTCACCAGTGGGAAGGAGTTGAAGCCCATTGATGGTCACACACGGAGAATCTTCGCGCTTCGCTTCCACCCACAGGAGCGGCACATCTTCGTGTCGGGAGGCTGGGATGATTCCATCAAGGTGGGTTGGACGGAATGGAAAGGGGCCATTGCATGGGGCCTCCCCTCCCCCTCCCCCAATCATCCCATTTTAAAAACCACCGCCAGGCTCCTCACTCCGCTTTGCACAGTGCATTTCTTACAAGGTTGGTTGGGTTAGAGAAGACCCTTCAGCCCATTTGACCTTGTGCTTCTGTAGGGGGTGGTGTGGTAGGGGTCAGCCTCACCTCTGACTCAGTGAGCGGTTCGAATCGCTCCCACGCCCCTGGTTCTAGACCATGGACTTATTTGGGGGTTGTGAACAAAGATACAGTAGACAACAGGTTTGGATGAAAGAATTTTGACTTTTATTCAAGGAAGTAAAACACAACACAAACACTCTCATCACTCTAAAGGTGGGGAACACTTCGGTACACGCGAGGGAAATAACATTAGAAGAATACTTCACCCCTCCCAATCCCACTTCACTAGCTAGGTTGGACTCTGGAGAACCAGGGATAATGCTCACCAAACAAATCCTTGACAGTTTAGAGTTAGGGTTTAGAGTCTTTTGAGTAAAAGGTTTCATAAGGCCCTTGTTGCCGCGAGGTGTCCGATGGTCACTGAGGCAGTCGCTCTGGTTTCTTCTTGCGTGTCGGTCTGCTTGTGAAGTTGTTGGCTTTCTTTGTTTAACTTCTTGCTGTAACTCTGCCTCTGTTTAAACTACCTTCTTCCGAGCTGTGGAACTGCCTTCTTGCAGAACTGTGGAAACTGCCTTCTGCCTGCTTCTGTAACTGCCGCCCTGACTTCTGTTCAACACAGGCTTTCAATTCTGTTGAACTTGAACTGTTTTACTGGAGAACTTGAACTCCCTTCTTACTGAACTGTTGTAACTGCTTGATGGGCCTTCAATTATACTAAATTGAAGTGGCCTTGTCAAAACCAAATCAAATCCTGGTCATTGTAAGACCTCGTTAACAGTAACGACTTTACTAAGTGTCAAATGGCTTGCGTCCTGTCGATCTCTTCGGTTGATTACAGGTGATTGGTTTCGTGTTTTAGGTTTCTAGGCTGGACTCGGGTTTTACTATAGAATGGTCCTGAGCAATTTGAATTATGCATGGTTTTGATGGGTCTGCGACAGGTTTTAATGGGGCCTGTGTTTTGGGTGGGGCTGCCTTCTCCCAGGGTCTATTGTCCAAATGTTAATGCTTGCTGGGGCTTGAGTGAGGTCATCCCGATTCCCCAGACAATACAATTTAACTGCAATACCCAAAACTGCTTTTACAGAGGTCGAGCCCACCTCCTGTGCAGCCTTTTCTCCCTTACAGGTCCAGACATGTCTTTTAAAATGCCCAAACTTGGTTTTTTGGTCTTAAATTCCTTAGGTTAGGCCCAAATGCATTTTTATCACTCTGAGGTAGTTCCAAAGTCCTTTTTCCTTAGGTTTTGGGGATCTGCAAATTTTGAAAACCTTACACTTCCCAAATCCCAATCCCGGAGATTCCCCAGGAATGATTGTTTTCCTCTCCCATTTCCCGGCTGTGAGGATGGGTCGGAAGTGAATTCCACAGCCACTCAACTCTGTGCGTGTGTGTGGAGAAGATTCTTCAGCCCTCTGTTCTAAATCGCTGGCGTTTAATCTTCTGTTTGTCGATACGGAACATTTACTGTGAGAGACAACCCATTGCCTCAATCATCGAGTGCACTCCCAGCAGGATCTCTGGATCGGATCGCCGGTTTAACCCCCGCTGGTTTAACCCGCCCAACGCGTTGACCTAAACTGCTAACACAGACGTCGACCCCGATTTCAACAGGTTAACACCCTGGGTTAAAAGTATCAGACAGAGATTGAAGCCAACATGCCCGTACCTACAGTACAGCTGGCACCGTACTCTGCTCGTGTTGCTTCTGCGCCTCGACCATGTGATTTTCCTCCTTGCTTGCCCCATTGTCATGCTTCTTCCCCTGGGCGGGTAGGTGCAGGGGCCCTGAGCCCAGCCTCCCACCGCCATGCTAGGGCGATGAGGTGGTCTGGATTGTCCCTTCTCCAGGGCAGCAGGTAGAAGGATGGGGGGGGGGGACAGAGACCCCCAGCACTGTTGAGTTCCTGGTCACGGTGCGGCAGCAGCCCCGTCGACCCACTACTCTGGGTTAGTTAGCGTGTTCGAACGTTGGTCCCGATTCAAGCCCTCGCAGCAGGTGCTTGGAACGGCCGGGTCTCCAAGTCTCGCTCCATCCTCACTGAGCTGCCATCACCAGTCCAACCAACTAATAGAACAAACTGATCTCTCCTCCAGATCTGGGACAAGCGAATGGCAAGCGAAGCTCGGAAGGTGATCAGTGGCCCCCATATCTGTGGCCCCGCGATTGACATCAAGGTATCCAGTACACACAGCACCTCCCCACATGGTGGGAGTCCGGCGCCTTTACAGCGGTGGGGCAGGGGGGGGGGGACAGGGATGTGGGGAGGGGTGTGTGGTCCGGGGAGGGATGGGGGGAGAAGGGATGGGGGGAGGGGTAAGGGATCCGGAGTGGGGGGGGAGGGTTAGACTCGGGAACAGTGCCCATGGATTGGAGGGTAGCTAACGTTACCCCACTATTCAAAAAGGGGGGTAGGGAAAAAGCAGGTAATTACAGACCTGTAAGCCTTACATCAGTTGTGGGCAAAATGCTGGAGTCCATCATTAAGGATGAAATAGCGGAGCACTTAGCAAATGGGGACAGGATAGGACAGAGTCAACATGGATTTACAAAGGGTAAATCGTGCTTGACTAATCTATTGGAATTTTTTGAGGGAGTAACTGGTAAAATAGATGGGGGAGAGCCAGTAGATGTGGTGTACCTGGACTTCCAAAAGGCCTTCGATAAGGTCCCACATAAAAGATTAGCATGGAAAATTGAAGCTCATGGGATAAAGGGGAAAGTATTGACGTGGATAGAGAACTGGCTGTCAGATAGAAAACAGAGAGTTGGAATAAACGGCTCATTTTCTGAATGGCAGGCAGTAACAAGTGGGGTATCACAGGGATCTGTCCTGGGTCCCCAGCTGTTCACAATTTACATTAATGACCTGGATCAGGGAGTCGGATGCAGCATTTCCAAATTTGCAGACGACACTAAACTAGGAGGGGGGGTGGGCTCAGAGGAGGAGACCAGGAAGCTCCAGAGCGATTTGGACAGACTGGGTGATTGGGCAGATAAATGGCAGATGCACTATAATGTGGACAAGTGCGAAGTTATCCACCTTGGGTGCAGGAACGGGAGGGCAAATTATTATTTAAATGGCAATAAATTGGGAGAGGGGGAAGTACAGAGAGACCTGGGTGTTCTTGTACACCAGTCACTGAAGGCGAGCATGCAGGTGCAGCAGGCGGTCAGGAAGGCAAACAGTATGCTGGCCTTCATAGCAAAAGGGTTGGAATACAGGAACAGGGATACCTTGCTGCAGCTGTACAGGGCACTGGTGAGACCACACCTCGAGTACTGTGTACAGTTTTGGTCGCCTCATCTGAGGAAAGATGTTCTTGCCATGGAGGGGGTGCAGCGGCGATTCACCAGGCTGATACCAGGAATGGCGGGATTGACCTATGAGGAGAGACTATGTAGTTTAGGGATGTACACACTGGAGTTTAGAAGATTGAGAGGGGACCTCATAGAAGTGTATAAAATTCTGACAGGTCTAGACAGACTAGATGCAGAAGGAATGTTTCCCTTGGCGGGTGAGAACAGAACTAGAGGACATAATTTAAGGATAAGGGCTAAACCATTTAGGACAGAGATGAGGGGGAATTTCTTCACTCAGAGGGTGGTGAACCTGTGGAACTCATTGCCACAGAGGGCAGTGTACGCCAGCTCATTAAATATATTTAAGAGGGAATTAGATATATTTCTACAGGCAAAAGGGGTTAAGGGTTACGGAGAGAAGGCGGGGACGGGATACTGAATTGGAGGATCAGCCATGATCTCATTAAATGGCGGAGCAGGCTCGAAGGGCCGGATGGCCTACTCCTGCTCCTATCTTCTATGTATCTATATGTATGTGGTCCGGGGAGTGGGTGTGTCCAGAGGGGAGTGGGAATGGGTGGTCCGGGGGGTGGGGGGGAATGGGTGGTCCGGGGGTGGGGTGTCCGGAGGGGGGCGGGGAATGGGTGGTCCGGGGGGTGGGGGTATCCGGAAGGGGGCGGGGATGGGTGGTCCGGGGGATGGGGGTGTTCGGAGGGCGGGGGGAATGGGTGGTCCGGGGGATGGGGGTGTCCGGAGGGGGGCGGGGTTGGGTGGTCCGGGGGATGGGGGTGTCCGGAGGGGGGCGGGGATGGGTGGTCCGGGGGGTGGGGGTGTCCGGAGGGGGGCGGGGTTGGGTGGTCCGGGGGATGGGGGTGTCCGGAGGGCGGGGGGAATGGGTGGTCCGGGGGGTGGGGGTGTCTGGAGGGGGTGGGGAATGGGTGGTCCGGAGGGTGGGGGTGTCTGGAGGGGGTGGGGAATGGGTGGTCCGGAGGGTGGGGGTGTCCGGAGGGGGGCGGGGATGGGTGGTCCGGGGGGTGGGGGTCTACAATTTGCAGCAGTATCCCTAGCCTACAGAGGATGAAAAAGAAAATCAGTCCGTGCTCCTCCGAAAAGAAAGACTTGCATTTCTGTAGCGCCTTTCACAACCTCGGGACGTCCCAAAGCGCTTTTCAGCCAATGAAGTGCTTTCAAAGTGTTGTCACTGTTGTAATGTAGGAAATGCCACAGCCAATTTGAGCACAGCAATCTCCCACAATTAGCAATGAGATAATGCCCCTCCGACAGTGCGGCGCTCCCTCAGTACTGCCCCTCCGACAGTGCAGTGCTCCCTCAGTACTGCCCCTCCGACAGTGCAGCGCTCCCTCAGTACAGCCCCTCCGACAGTGCAGCGCTCCCTCAGTACAGCCCCTCCGACAGTGCAGTGCTCCCTCAGCACTGCCCCTCCGACAGTGCAGCGCTCCGACAGTGCTGCCCTCCTTCAGAACTGCCCCTCCGACAGTGCGGCGCTCCCTCAGTACTGCCCCTCCGACAGTGCAGCGCTCCCTCAGTACTGCCCCTCCGACAGCGTGGTGCTCCCTCAGCATTGCCCCTCCGACAGCGTGGTGCTCCCTCAGCACTGCCCCTCCGACAGCACGGTGCTCCCTCAGCACTGCCCCTCCGACAGCACGGTGTTCCCTCAGCACTGCCCCTCCGACAGCACGGTGTTCCCTCAGCACTGCCCCTCCGACAGCACGGTGCTCCCTCAGCGCTGACCCTCCGACAGCGCGGTGCTCCCTCAGTACTGCCCCTCCGACAGCACGGCGTTCCCTCAGCACTGACCCTCCGACAGTGTGGTGCTCCCTCAGCACTGACCCTCCGACAGTGTGGCGCTCCCTCAGTACTGCCCCTCCGACAGCACGGCGTTCCCTCAGCACTGACCCTCCGACAGCACGGCGCTCCCTCAGAGAACAAAAAGTCACGAGGAGCATCATTTGAGTGAAGTTGGTAGGCCATTGGGAGAAGGGCTTTGATCCCACTATCAGCACTGGCCTGGTTGGGTTCTGTCCCTCTGGCGTTAGTCTGTTGATTCATCAGGGTTGGGCTTGGTCACTGAGGGATGAAGGAGGCGAGTGTGCAGTGGAGAGTCAGGGTAGGGCCATCAACAGTAGAACCGACACGGTGAGAGGGTCGCAGTGCACGGTGGCAATTCCGAGCTCCCTGCCTGCCAGGAAACGTTGACGCGGCCCCAAGGGGATCAATACTTGGCCGCATGTAATATCTGTCAGGCTGCTAATCAGTATTGACTGAGGCCCTCGTGGGTATCTCCTCGCTAGCTGCTGTATTGACATTACAAAAACATAACTGCGGGACAGTTGCACTGCTCAAGCTCTTGAGGATCAGTGTACGGTCCAGTTCTAAGCTGTGGGTGTTCGTATGCAGAATAACAAGATCCTGACTGGGTCCTGGGTTGCCCGAAACTCGCTGCAGATCTGGGATTTTCGAAAAGCGGGTGCGGAGAAGGTCATCCCGTTCCCTGCGGACATGGACAACGGCGAGTTCATCTACGCAGCTCGATACTGTACCAGTGAAATCATCATCGCAGGAGGGAGCGGAACGAACAGCGCGCAGGCCATCAACAATAAAACCGACACGGTGAGAGGGTCGCAGCGCGTGGTGGCAATTCCGAGCTCCCAGGCATCGCCAAGGGGATCAATACTTGGCCGTATGTAATATCTGTCAGGCTGCTAAATTACCAACACTGGGTGTCCTTGAGACACTGAGGAGCGTGATTTCTATCCAAACTCTCCGGACAGGAATCCGACGGGATCGGGTGTGTTGTAAACCAGTTGATTAAAGCTTTGTTTAACGCTTAGACCAAGTGCCTAGTAGTTTTGTTACGTCAATTTAATCAACTGTTTTACAACATGGAGGTCTAGTTGTGTCCTTCAAAGTTCCCATTAAGAATGTCCTGCGCAAGCTGGGCCCGTGCCCGAGTATTTATACTCTCCCTGGACAGCGCCATCCGCAGGCCACTCAGTATTATTTCATAAGTCATGAATGACAGATTCATGTCAGGGTGGATCACTGATTTTTACACCCCTGCCCCTGTCCCACCCATTGACTTCACCATAGAGTTACACTGGGTGGGTGTAAAACCGCCGTCGCACCCGATCCCATCAGTTTCCCGACGGGCCTGCCGGTTTGGGTTAAAATCACCCCCTGAAAGCCTGCACGGCAGCCCAGAGATGACTGTTGACGGAATCGTTTTCAATGAAGGTGCTCACCCATTTACAACACACGGGGTTAATACCACAGCAACAACGGACGCTTATAAAGTGCCTGAAAGGTCAAATATCCCAAAGGGATTTCACAGAGACACAGATCCAAAATGGACATTGAGCAAGGAAGAGATTAGGATGGGCGGCCGTAAGCTTGGTTGAGGAGGTGGGATTTGAGGATGGGTTCTCCTTATCTGAGGAAGGATGTTCTTGCCATGGAGGGAGTGCAGCGAAGATTCACCAGACTGATACCTGGGATGGCAGGAATGACGTTTGAAGAGAGATTGGGTCGATATTTGCTAGAGTTTAGAAGAATGAGAGGAGATCTCATTGAAACTTATAAAATTCTACCAGGACTAGACAGACTAGATGCAGGAAGGATGTTCCCGATGGCGGGGGAGTCCAGAACCAGGGGTCACAGTCTAAGGATAAGGGGTAAGCCATTTAGGACTGAGATGAGGAGGAATTTCTTCACCCAGAGAGTGGTGAACCTGTGGAATTCTCTACCACAGAAGGCAGTTGAGGCCAATTCATTAAATATATTCAAGAAGGAGTTGGATATATTTCTTAAGGCTAAAGGGATCAAGGGACATGGGGAGAAGGCAGGGACAGGGTACTGAATTT
Source organism: Squalus acanthias (assembly GCA_030390025.1). Lineage (NCBI taxonomy): Eukaryota > Metazoa > Chordata > Chondrichthyes > Squaliformes > Squalidae > Squalus > Squalus acanthias. The sequence goes on along the minus strand of JASTWF010000633.1, from coordinate 41,328 downwards.
GGATGATCAGCCATGATCTCAACGAATGGCGGAACAGGCTCGAGGGGCCGAATGGCCGACTCCTGCTCCTATCTTCTATGTTTGGGAGGTGGAGGGAGGTTCCAGAGGTGACTGAAGGTGGGGTGGGGTGGGGTGGGGGAGGGGAATGCCAGAAGCAGAGGAATGGATTAGGTTTTTTTTGGGGGGCTGGAGAGGGTCACAGAGTTGGGCAGGGGTGAGGCCTTGGAGAGCGTTAAAGGTGAGGGCCGGAATCTCCGCAGCATTCTCCCGATCTGATCTGTAACAGCAACAGAAGCTCTGCAGAAAAGGTCCTGTGCGCCGTTTCTCCAAGGTTCGCTCCAGAGACTTCCAAATTCACACCACCCTTTTGTGTGGAAAAAGTACTTCTGATTACACTCCTGAATGGCCTAACTCTAATTTAAACACCTGAATTAGATCACCCCTCAAGCTCGAGGGAATACAAGCCTAGTCCGATCAACCTGTCGTCATAATTTGACCCTTTTAGCCCCAGTATCATTCTGGTGAATCTGCGCTGCACCCCCTCCAAGGCCAATATATCCTGCGGGGCCCAGAACTGAACACAGTACTCCAGGTGGCCCAAATCTCTCTTCAAATGAAGCATAACCTCCTCCCCTTTATATTCCAACTCACCGGAGATAAAGGCCAATATTCCATTAGCCCTTCTTGATTACCTTTTTGTGCCTGTCCGCTAGCGTATTAGTGATCTTTGATTGCCCGCTGGTCAGAGCAGATCATGTGGCGACTCGGATAGTTCACGGCACAAGGAGGGAAGTGAAAAGGAAATGAATAACAGGCAGAATTCTGAAATGAGCATTATTGATGCACCGGCATGCCCTGCTGTGCATACAGTGAGAAGTCGCACAACACCAGGTTATAGTCCAACAGTTTTATTTGAATCACAAGCTTTCGGAGCTGCTGCTCCTTCGTCAGGTGAAGTGGTTTTGAGAATGAGCAGTAGGCGGCAGTATTGTTGGTTTTTGATTGCTGGAGAAGACTGTAAGTTTGCGATGTTGTTACGCTGGTTATTTGGATTTTATAAACAGATCTCTGTCCCTCTTAAAGTGCTGGTGCGAACAACAACAACAACAACTTGTATTTATATAGCGCCTTTAACATAGTAACACATCCCAAGGCGCTTCACAGGAGCGGTATAGAAACATAGAAGATAGGAGCAGGAGTAGGCCATTCAGCCCCTCGAGCCTGCTCCGCCATTCAATGAGATCATGGCTGATCATCCAAATTCAGTACCCTGTCCCTGCCTTCTCCCCATATCCCTTGATACCTTTAGCTTTAAGAAATATATTTAACTCCTTCTTGAATATATTTAATGAATTGGCCTCTACTGCCTTCTGTGGTAGAGAATTCCACAGGTTCACCACTCTCTGGGTGAAGAAATTCCTCCTCATCTCAGTCCTAAATGGCTTACCCCTTATCCTTAGACTGTGACCCCTGGTTCTGGACTCCCCTGGCCATCGGGAACATCCTTCCTGCATCTAGTCTGTCTAGTCCTGTTAGAATTTTATAAGTTTCAATGAGATCCCCTCTCATTCTTCTAAATTCCAGCGAGTATAAGCCCAATCGACCCAATCTCTCCTCATACATCATTCCTGCCATCCCAGGTATCAGCCTTGTGAATCTTCGCTGCACTCCCTCCATGGCAAGAACATCCTTCCTCAGATAAGGCGACCAAAACTGCACACAGTACTCAAGGTGTGGTCTCACCAAGGCCCTGTACAACTGCAGCAAGACATCCTTGTTCCTGTACTCGAATCCTCTCGCTATGAAGGCCAACATACCATTTGCCTTCTTAACCGCCTGCTGCACCTGCATGCTTACCTTCAGCGACTGGTGCACAAGGACACCCAGGTCTCGTTGCACTTCCACTTCTCCTAATCTATTGCCATTCAGATAATAATCTGCCTTCCTGTTTTTGACACCAAAGTGGATAACCTCGCATTTATCCACATTATATTGCATCTGCCATGCTTCTGCCCAATCACCCAACCTGTCCAAATCATACTGGAGTTTCTCGGCATCCTTCTCACAGCACACACTCCCACCCAGCTTTGTGTCGTCTGCAAACTTGGAGATATTACATCTAGTTCCCTCGTCTAGATCATTAATATATATTGTGAATAGCTGGGGTCCTAGGACTGATCCCTGCGCTACCCCACTAGTCACTGCCTGCCACTCGGAAAAAGACCCATTTATTCCAACTCTTTGCTTTCTATCTGCCAACCAGTTCTCTATCCAAGTCAATACCTTGCCCCCAATCCCATGTGCCTTAACTTTGCACGCTAATCTCTTATGCGGGACCTTATCGAAAGCCTTCTGAAAGTCCAAATACACCACATCCACTGGTTCTCCCTTATCTATTCTACCAGTTACATCCTCAAAAAAAACAAAATTTGACACCGAGCCACATAAGGAGATATAAGGACAGGTGACCAAAAGCTTGGTCAACGAGGTAGGTTTTAAGGAGCGTCTTAAAGGCAGAGAGAGGGAGGAGAGCTTAACCGGGAGCCAATGGAGGTCAGCGAGCACTGGGGTAAAGGAGGCCTCTCGTGCCTCTCACAAACGGATGAGCTTGCTGACCACAGGGAGCATCACCCTGAGCTGCAGCTCCAAGCCAGTCCCGTCCTTGCCTGATGTCCACATCGAAGCACGTCGCAGCAGGGCAATCGGCCAAGGGGCTGGGTTTTCCTCCAGGATCCCACCCGAAATCAGGTGGGATAGGGGGCACCGGGTGTAGTGCCCAGTGTGAGCCCAGCTAATTCAGCACAGCCCAGAGCATGACCCTGAGGCTCATTATCACACCAGACAATGCATTCACCCACCAAAGAATCCAGGTACCAGGGCACCTGACTGCCTAAAACATAGCAGCGGGCTGACAGTTTTATTGGGATAGAGATCCAAACGTGGATATCTGTCAGAGACCTCTTAGAAATGTTTTTTTAAGAATTCATTCATGGGATGTGGGCGTCGCTGGCAAGGCCAACATTTATTGCCCATCCCTAATTGCCCTTGAGAAGGTGATGGTGAGCCGCCTTCTTGAACCGCTGCAGTCTGTGTGGTGAAGGTGCTCCCACAGTGCTGTTAGGGAGGGAGTTCCAGGATTTTGACACAGCGACGATGGTGTGTGACTTGGAGGGGAACTTGGAGGTGGTGGTGTTCCCATGCGCCTGCTGCCCTTGTCCTTCTAGGTGGAAGAGGTCGCGGGTTTGGGAGGTGCTGCCGAAGAAGCCTTGGCGAGTTGCTGCAGTGCATCTTGTAGATGGTACACACTGCAGCCACAGTACGCCGGTGGTGGAGGGAGTGAATGTTTAAGGTGGTGGATGGGGTGCCAATCAAGCGGGCTGCTTTGTCCTGGATGGTGTCAAGCTTCTTGAGTGTTGTTGGAGCTGCACTCATCCAGGCAAGTGGAGAGAATGTGAATATGTAATAATAATTAGCGAGTAGTGGATTGGTCCATTAGAAGAATGGGATATAGCCTGATGTTTGACCACACCGAGTGCCGAGGTGAGGGATCGATCTGCTTGCTGCAGTCAGTCCTCGGGCATGGTGTTCATCGCAGGCCACCAGTAAAGACACAGAGACTGGGTCTCCCAGAGATTAGACAGATGGTCTTGAGTGCCTTCTTTTCTGCTGTAGTGGCGATAACCATGTTTCTCTCGCTCTCTCTCAGGTCCTGGGGGAGATTAAACTAAACCACCATCCTGTACATGCTATTGCCACTGCGCTGGATGGCCAACACATTGCATTCGCTGGAGGCGGCGGGAATCTGCGTCTCGCTTACCTCCTTTAACAGAGGACGAGACTGAGTGGGACCAAGGTCATCGGTAGCTCGGCCCCAAAAGCTGAGTGTTTTTGAGTTAGCAAGATTGTCATTACAAATCTTACTGAGATATTACTTTGTGTGTGTTCATGTATATATCCGCCATCTCGTGCAGTCCAAGTGTACAGTGCGATTGTTGCCTTTGTCTCCACCTCCCCCCGCCCAGTGAGTAGCACAGCCATACAGACCAGCAAGGACCCAGCCTTGGTCTCCTCGTCTGTGCTGTCAGCTGATCTCAGCTTGCGTGGCAGTATGGCCTTACTGGGCTACGGAGAGGCAAATCAGCACAAACCCCATGCTCCGAACACCACCCAGTGACCCCAGTGGAAGCACATTGGTGAGGACAGGTTCAGACTCAGTGTAATGTCTCTCCTTCCCACTCCACCGCATACGTTGCTGATCTCCAATCTAAAGTGAATACTTGGGAGGGGTACCCGAGGGTGATCGCATCATGAAATCCCCGAGGCCCTGGGGAGATGGCAACACAGCCAGGAGGGGCCGTAAAGTCAACATTCAATGTCCGAACACTGCTCCTTACTGTGTGCAGGTTGTGTGTGTTCAGTGGACAGGTTGGTGTGCGTGTGTGTTCAGTGGACAGGTTGGTGTGTGTGTGTTTAGTGGACAGGTTGGTGTGTGTGTGTGTTCAGTGGACAGGTTGGTGTGTGTGTTCAGTGGACAGGTTGGTGTGTGTGTGTTCAGTGGACAGGTTGGTGTGTGTGTGTGTTCAGTGGACAGGTTGGTGTGTGTGTGTTCAGTGGACAGGTTGGTGTGTGTGTGTGTTCAGTGGACAGGTTGGTGTGTGTGTGTGTTCAGTGGACAGGTTGGTGTGTGTGTGTTCAGTGGACAGGTTGGTGTGTGTGTGTGTTCAGTGGACAGGTTGGTGTGTGTGTGTTCAGTGGACAGGTTGGTGTGTGTGTGTGTTCAGTGGACAGGTTGGTGTGTGTGTGTTCAGTGGACAGGTTGGTGTGTGTGTGTTCAGTGGACAGGTTGGTGTGTGTGTGTGTTCAGTGGACAGGTTGGTGTGTGTGTGTGTTCAGTGGACAGGTTGGTGTGTGTGTGTGTTCAATGGACAGGTTGGTGTGTGTGTGTGTTCAGTGGACAGGTTGGTGTGTGTGTGTGTTCAGTGGACAGGTTGGTGTGTGTGTGTGTTCAGTGGACAGGTTGGTGTGTGTGTGTTCAATGGACAGGTTGGTGTGTGTGTGTGTTCAGTGGACAGGTTGGTGTGTGTGTGTGTTCAGTGGACAGGTTGGTGTGTGTGTGTGTTCAGTGGACAGGTTGGTGTGTGTGTGTGTTCAGTGGACAGGTTGGTGTGTGTGTGTTCAGTGGACAGGTTGGTGTGTGTGTGTTCAGTGGACAGGTTGGTGTGTGTGTGTGTTCAGTGGACAGGTTGGTGTGTGTGTGTTCAGTGGACAGGTTGGTGTGTGTGTGTGTTCAGTGACAGGTTGGTGTGTGTGTGTTCAGTGGACAGGTTGGTGTGTGTGTGTGTTCAGTGGACAGGTTGGTGTGTGTGTGTGTTCAGTGGACAGTTGGTGTGTGTGTGTGTTCAGTGGACAGGTTGGGGTGTGGTGTGTGTTCAATGGACAGGTTGGTGTGTGTGTGTGTTCAGTGACAGGTTGGTGTGTGTGTGTGTTCAGTGGACAGTTGGTGTGTGTGTGTGTTCAGTGGCAGGTTGGTGTGTGGTGTGTTCAGTGGACAGGTTGGTGTGTGTGTGTGTGTCAGTGGACAGGTTGGTGTGTGTGTGTGTTCAGTGGACAGGTGGTGTTGTGTGTGTGTTTTCAGTGAGACAGGTTGGTGTGTGTGTGTTCAGTGGACAGGTTGGTGTGTGTGTGTGTTCAGTGGACAGGTTGGTGTGTGTGTGTTCAGTGGACAGGTTGGTGTGTGTGTGTGTTCAGTGGACAGGTTGTGTTGTGTGTGTGTTCAGTGGACAGGTTGGTGTGTGTGTGTGTTCAGTGGACAGTTGGATGTGTGTGTGTTCAGTATGGACAGGTTGGTGTGTGTGTGTGTTCAGTGGACAGGTGGTGTGTGTGTGTGTTCAGTGGACAGGTTGTGTGTGTGTGTGTTCAGTGACAGGTTGGTGTGGTGTGTTCAGTGGACAGGTTGGTGTGTGTGTGTGTCAGTGGACAGGATTGGTGTGTGTGTGTGTTCAGTGGGACAGGGTGTGTGTGTGTGTTCAGTGGACAGGTTGGTGTGTGTGTGTTCAATGGACAGGTTGGTGTGTGTGTGTTCAGTGGACAGGTTGGTGTGTGTGTGTGTTCAGTGGACAGGTTGGTGTGTGTGTGTGTTCAGTGGACAGGTTGGTGTGTGTGTGTGTTCAGTGGAATGTTGGTGTGTGTGTGTGTTCAGTGGACAGGTTGGTGTGTGTGGGTGTTCAGTGGACAGGTTGGTGTGTGTGGGTGTTCAGTGGACAGGTTGGTGTGTGTGTGTGTTCAGTGGACAGGTTGGATGTGTGTGTGTTCAGTGGACAGGTTGGTGTGTGTGTGTTCAGTGGACAGGTTGGTGTGTGTGTGTGTTCAGTGGAAGGTTGGTGTGTGTGTGTGTTCAGTGGACAGGTTGGGGTGTGTGTGTGTTCAGTGGACAGGTTGGTGTGTGTGTGTGTTCAGTGGACAGGTTGGTGTGTGTGTGTGTTCAGTTGGACAGGTTGGTGTGTGTGTGTGTGTTCAGTGGACAGGTGGTGTGTGTGTGTTGTTCAGTGGACAGGTTGGTGTGTGTGGTGTTCAGTGGACAGGTTGGTTGTGTGTGTGTTCAGTGGACAGGCTGGTGTGTGTGTGTGTTCAGTGGGACAGGTTGGTGTGTGTGTGTGTTCAGTGGACAGGTTGGTGTGTGTGTGTGTTCAGTGGACAGGTTGGTGTGTGTGTGTCAGTGGACAGGTTGGTGTGTGTGTGTTCAGTGACAGGTTGGTGTGTGTGTGTGTTCAGTGGGACAGGTTGGTGTGTGTGTGTGTTCAGTGGACAGGTTGGTGTGTGTGGTGTTCAGTGGACAGGTTGGTGTGTGTGTGTTCAGTGGACAGTGGTGTGTGTGTGTGTTTCAGTGACAGGTTGGTGTGTGTGTGTGTTCAGTGGACAGGTTGGTGTGTGTGTGTGTTCATGGACAGGTTGTGTGTGTGTGTGTTCAGTGGACAGGTTGTGGTGTGTGTGTGTTCAGTGACAGGGTTGGTGTGTGTGGTGTTCAGTGGACAGGTTGGTGTGTGTGTGTTCAGTGGACAGGTTGGTGTGTTGTGTGTTCAGTGGACAGGTTGGTGTGTGTGTGAGTTCAGTGGACAGGTTGGTGTGTGTGTGTGTTCAGTGGACAGGTTGGTGTGTGTGTGTGTTCAGTGGACAGGTTGGTGTGTGTGTGTGTTCAGTGGACAGGTTGGTGTGTGTGTGTGTGTTCAATGGACAGGTTGGTGTGTGTGTTCAGTGGACAGGTTGGTGTGTGTGTGTGTTCAGTGGACAGGTTGGTGTGTGTGTGTGTTCAATGGACAGGTTGGTGTGTGTGTGTTCAGTGGACAGGTTGGTGTGTGTGTGTTCAGTGGACAGGTTGGTGTGTGTGTGTGTGTTCATGGACAGGTTGGTGTGTGTGTGTGTTCAATGGACAGGTTGGTGTGTGTGTGTGTTCAGTGGACAGGTTGGTGTGTGTGTGTGTTCATTGGACAGGTTGGTGTGGTGTGGTTCAGTGGACAGGTTGGTTGTGTGTGTGTTCAGTGGACAGGTTGGTGTGTGTGTGTGTTCAGTGGACAGGTTGGTGTGTGTGTGTGTTCAAGTGGACAGGTTGGTGTTTGTGTGTGTTCAATGGACAGGTTGGTGTGTGTGTGTTCAATGGACAGGTTGGTGTGTGTGTGTTCAGTGGACAGTTGGTGTGTGTGTGTGTTCAGTGGACAGGTTGGTGTGGTGTGTGTTCAATGGACAGGTTGGTGTGTGTGTGTGTTCAGTGGACAGGTTGGGGTGTGTTTGGAGGTGGTGTGTGTTCAGTGGACAGGTTGGTGTGTGTGTGTGTTCAGTGGACAGGTTGGTGGTGTGTGTGTTCAGTGGACAGGTTGGTGTGTGTGTGTGTTCAGTGGACAGGTTGGTGTGTGTGTGTGTTCAGTGGACAGGTTGGTGTGTGTGTGTTCAGTGGACAGGTTGGTGTGTGTGTGTGTTCAGTGGACAGGTTGGTGTGTGTGTTCAGTGGACAGGTTGGTGTGTGTGTGTTCAGTGGACAGGTTGGTGTGTGTGTGTGTTCAGTGGACAGGTTGGTGTGTGTGTGGTTCAAGTGGACAGGTTGGTGTGTGTGTGTGTTCAGTGGACAGGTTGGTGTGTGTGTGTGTTCAGTGGACAGGTTGGTGTGTGTGTGTTCAGTGGACAGGTTGGTGTGTGTGTGTGTTCAGTGGACAGGTTGGTGTGTGTGTGTGTTCAGTGGACAGGTTGGTGTGTGTGTGTGTTCAGTGGACAGGTTGGTGTGTGTGTGTGTTCAGTGGACAGGTTGGTGTGTGTGTGTGTTCAATGGACAGGTTGGTGTGTGTGTCAGTGGACAGGTTGGTGGGTGTGTGTGTTCAGTGGACAGGTTGGTGTGTGTGTGTGTTCAGTGGACAGGTTGGTGTGTGTGTGTGTTCAGTGGACAGGTTGGTGTGTGTGTGTTCAATGGACAGGTTGGTGTGTGTGTGTGTTTCAGTGGACAGGTTGGTGTTGTGTGTGTCAGTGGACAGGTTGGTGTGTGTGTGTGCAGGGTGGGACAGGTTGGTGTGTGTGTGTTGTTCAGCGGACAGGTGTGGTGGTGTGTGTGTGTTCAGTGCACAGGCTTGGGAGTGTGTGTGTGTTCAGTGGACAGGTTGGTGTGTGTGGTGTTCAGTGGACAGGTTGGGGTGTGTGGTGTGTGTTCAGGTGGACAGGTTGGTGTGTTGTGTGTTCAGTTGACAGGTTGGGTGTGTGTGTTGTTCAGTGGACAGGTGGTGTTGTTGTGTGTTCAGTGGACAGGTTGGTGTGTGTGTGTTGTGTTCAGTGGACGGTTGGGTGTGTGTGGTGGTTCAGTGGACAGTGTTGGTGTGTGGTGGGGTTGAGTGGACAGGTTGGTGTGTGTGTGTGTTTAGGTGAAAGGTTGGGGTTGTGTGTGGTGTGTTAGTGGACAGGTTGGTGTTGTGTGGTGTCATGACAGGTTGGTGTGTGTGTGTGTTCATGGAGAGGTCAGGTGGTGTGTGTGTTCAGTGGACAGGTTGGTGTGTGTGTGTGTTCAGTGGACAGGTTGGTGTGTGTTTTGTGTGTGTTCAGTGGACAGGTGGGGGGTGGTCTGTGGTTCAGTGGGACAGGTTGGGTGTGTGTGTTGTTTCAGTGGTCAGTTGGGGTGTGTGTGTGTTCAGTGGACAGGTTGGTGTGTGTGTGTGTTCAGTGGACAGTTGGTGTGTGTGTGTGTTCAGTGGACAGGGGTGGGTGGGGAGGTTGGTGTGTGTGTGTGTTCAGTGGACAGGTTGGTGTGTGTGTGTGTCAGTGGACAGGTGGTGTGTGTGTGTGTTCAGTGGACAGGTTGGTGTGTGTGTGTTCATGGACAGGTTGGTGTGTGTGTGTGTTCAGTGGACAGGTTGGTGTGTGTGTGTGTTCAGTGGACAGGTTGGTGTGTGTGTGTGTTCAGTGGACAGGTTGGTGTGTGTGTTCAGTGGACAGGTTGGGGTGTGTGTGTGTTCAGTGGACAGGTTGGTGTGTGTGTGTGTTCAGTGGACAGGTTGGTGTGTGTGTGTGTTCAGTGGACAGGTTGGTGTGTGTGTGTGTTCAGTGGACAGGTTGTGTGTGTGTGTGTGTTCAGTGGACAGGTTGGTGTGTGTGTGTGTTCAGTGGACAGGTTGGTGTGTGTGTGTTCAGTGGACAGGTTGGTGTGTGTGTGTGTTCAGTGGACAGGTTGGTGTGTGTGTGTGTTCAGTGGACAGGTTGGTGTGTGTGTGTGTTCAGTGGACAGGTTGGTGTGTGTGTGTGTTCAGTGGACAGGTTGGTGTGTGTGTGTTCAGTGGACAGGTTGGTGTGTGTGTGTGTTCAGTGGACAGGTTGGTGTGTGTGTGTGTTCAGTGGACAGGTTGGTGTGTGTGTGTGTTCAGTGGACAGGTTGGTGTGTGTGTGTTCAGTGGACAGGTTGGTGCGAGTGTGTGTGTGTTCAGTGGACAGGTTGGTGTGTGTGTGTGTTCAGTGGACAGGTTGGTGTGTGTGTGTGTTCAGTGGACAGGTTGGTGTGTGTGTGTGTTCAGTGGACAGGTTGGTGTGTGTGTGTGTTCAGTGGACAGGTTGGTGTGTGTGTGTTCAGTGGACAGGTTGGTGTGTGTGTGTTCAGTGGACAGGTTGGTGTGTGTGTGTGTTCAGTGGACAGGTTGGTGTGTGTGTGTGTTCAGTGGACAGGTTGGTGTGTGTGTGTGTTCAGTGGACAGGTTGGTGTGTGTGTGTGTTCAGTGGACAGGTTGTGTGTGTGTGTGTTCAGTGGACAGGTTGGTGTGTGTGTGTTCAGTGGACAGGTTGGTGTGTGTGTGTGTTCAGTGGACAGGTTGGTGTGTGTGTGTGTGTTCAGGTTGGTGTGTGTGTGTGTTCAGTGGACAGGTTGGTGTGTGTGTGTGTGTTCAGTGGACAGGTTGGTGTGTGTGTGTGTTCAATGGACAGGTTGGTGTGTGTGTGTGTTCAGTGGACAGGTTGGTGTGTGTGTGTTCAGTGGACAGGTTGGTGTGTGTGTGTGTTCAGTGGACAGGTTGGTGTGTGTGTTCAGTGGACAGGTTGGTGTGTGTGTGTGTTCAGTGGACAGGTTGGTGTGTGTGTGTGTTCAGTGGACAGGTTGGTGTGTGTGTGTGTTAAGTGGACAGGTTGGTGTGTGTGTGTGTTCAGTGGACAGGTTGGTGTGTGTGTGTGTGTTCAGTGGACAGGTTGGGTGTGTGTGTGTTCAGTGGACAGGTTGGTGTGTGTGTGTGTTCAGTGGACAGGTTGGTGTGTGTGTGTGTTCAGTGGACAGGTTGGTGTGTGTGTGTGTTCAGTGGACAGGTTGGTGTGTGTGTGTGTTCAGTGGACAGGTTGGTGTGTGTGTGTGTTCAGTGGACAGGTTGGTGTGTGTGTGTGTTCAGTGGACAGGTTGGTGTGTGTGTGTGTTCAGTGGACAGGTTGGTGTGTGTGTGTTCAGTGGACAGGTTGGTGTGTGTGTGTGTTCAGTGGACAGGTTGGTGTGTGTGTGTGTTCAGTGGACAGGTTGGTGTGTGTGTGTGTTCAGTGGACAGGTTGGTGTGTGTGTGTTCAGTGGACAGGTTGGTGTGTGTGTGTGTTCAGTGGACAGGTTGGTGTGTGTGTGTTCAGTGGACAGGTTGGTGTGTGTGTGTTCAGTGGACAGGTTGGTGTGTGTGTGTTCAGTGGACAGGTTGGTGTGTGTGTGTGTTCAGTGGACAGGTTGGTGTGTGTGTGTGTTCAGTGGACAGGTTGGTGTGTGTGTGTTCAGTGGACAGGTTGGTGTGTGTGTGTTCAGTGGACAGGTTGGTGTGTGTGTGTGTTCAGTGGACAGGTTGGTGTGTGTGTGTGTTCAGTGGACAGGTTGGTGTGTGTGTGTGTTCAGTGGACAGGTTGGTGTGTGTGTGTGTTCAGTGGACAGGTTGGTGTGTGTGTGTTCAGTGGACAGGTTGGTGTGTGTGTGTGTTCAGTGGACAGGTTGGTGTGTGTGTGTTCAGTGGACAGGTTGGTGTGTGTGTGTTCAGTGGACAGGTTGGTGTGTGTGTGTTCAGTGGACAGGTTGGTGTGTGTGTGTGTTCAGTGGACAGGTTGGTGTGTGTGTGTGTTCAGTGGACAGGTTGGTGTGTGTGTGTTCAGTGGACAGGTTGGTGTGTGTGTGTGTTCAGTGGACAGGTTGGTGTGTGTGTGTGTTCAGTGGACAGGTTGGTGTGTGTGTGTGTTCAGTGGACAGGTGGTGTGTGTGTGTGTTCAGTGACAGGTTGGTGTGTGTGTGTTCAGTGGACAGGTTGGTGTGTGTGTGTGTTCAGTGGACAGGTTGGTGTGTGTGTGTGTTCAGTGGACAGGTTGGTGTGTGTGTGGTTCAGTGGACAGGTTGGGTGTGTGTGTGTTCAGTGGACAGGTTGGTGTGTGTGTGTTCAGTGGACAGGTTGGTGTGTGTGTGTGTTCAGTGGACAGGTTGGTGTGTGTGTGTGTTCAGTGGACAGGTTGGTGTGTGTGTGTGTTCAGTGGACAGGTTGGTGTGTGTGTGTGTTTCAGTGGACAGGTTGGTGTGTGTGTGTGTTCAGTGGACAGGTTGGTGTGTGTGTGTTCAGTGACAGGTTGGGGTGTGTGTGTGTCAGTGGACAGGTTGGGTGTGTGTGTGTTCAGTGGACAGGTTGGGTGTGTGTGTGTGTTCAGTGGACAGGTTGGTGTGTGTGTGTGTTCAGTGGACAGGTTGGTGTGTGTGTGTGTGTTCAGTGGACAGGTTGGTGTGTGTGTGTGTTCAGTGGACAGGTTGGTGTGTGTGTGTTCAGTGGACAGGTTGGTGTGTGTGTGTGTTCAGTGGACAGGTTGGTGTGTGGTGTGTTCAGTGGACAGGTTGGTGTGTGTGTGTTCAGTGGACAGGTTGGTGTGTGTGTGTGTTCAGTGGACAGGTTGGTGTGTGTGTGTGTTCAGTGGACAGGTTGGTGTGTGTGTGTGTTCAGTGGACAGGTTGGTGTGTGTGTGTGTTCAATGGACAGGTTGGTGTGTGTGTGTTCAGTGGACAGGTTGGTGTGTGTGTGTTCAGTGGACAGGTTGGTGTGTGTGTGTGTTCAGTGGACAGGTTGGTGTGTGTGTGTTCAGTGGACAGGTTGGTGTGTGTGTGTGTTCAGTGGACAGGTTGGTGTGTGTGTGTGTTCAGTGGACAGGTTGGTGTGTGTGTGTTCAGTGGACAGGTTGGTGTGTGTGTGTGTGTTCAGTGGACAGGTTGGTGTGTGTGTGTGTTCAGTGGACAGGTTGGTGTGTGTGTGTGTTCAGTGGACAGGTTGGTGTGTGTGTGTTCAGTGGACAGGTTGGTGTGTGTGTGTTCAGTGGACAGGTTGGTGTGTGTGTGTGTTCAGTGGACAGGTTGGTGTGTGTGTGTTCAGTGGACAGGTTGGTGTGTGTGTGTGTTCAGTGGACAGGTTGGTGTGTGTGTGTTCAGTGGACAGGTTGGTGTGTGTGTGTGTTCAGTGGACAGGTTGGTGTGTGTGTGTGTTCAGTGGACAGGTTGGTGTGTGTGTGGTGTTCAAGTGGACAGGTTGGTGTGTGTGTGTGTTCAGTGGACAGGTTGGTGTGTGTGTGTGTCAGTGGACAGGTTGGTGTGGTGTGTGTGTTCAGTGGAGAAGGTTGGTGTGTGGTGTGTGGTTCAGTGGACAGGTTGGTGTGTGTGTGTGTTTCAGGTGGACAGGTTGTGTGTGTGTGTGTTCAGTGGACAGGTTGGTGTGTGTGTGTGTTCAGTGGACAGGTTGGTGTGTGTGTGTTCAGTGGACAGGTTGGTGTGTGTGTGTTCAGTGGACAGGTGCGTGTGTGTGTGTTCAGTGGACAGGTTGGTGTGTGTGTGTTCAGTGGACAGGTTGGTGTGTGTGTGTTCAGTGGACAGGTTGGTGTGTGTGTGTTCAGTGGACAGGTTGGTGTGTGTGTGTGTGTTCAGTGGACAGGTTGGGTGGGTTGTGTGTTCAGTGGACGAGTGGTGTGTGTGTTGTGTGTTCAGTGGACAGGTTGGTGTGTGTGTGTGTTCAGTGGACAGGTTGGTGTGTGTGTGTTCAGTGGACAGGTTGGGTGTTGTGTGTTTCAGTGGACAGGTTGGTGTGTGTGTGTGTTCAGTGGACAGGTTGGTGTGTGTGTGTGTTCAGTGGACAGGGTTGGTGATCGGTGTGTGTTCAGTGGACAGGTTGGTGTGTGTGTGTCAGTGGACAGGTTGGTGTGGTGTGTGTTCAGTGGACAGGTTGGTGTGTGTGTGTGTTCAGTGGACAGGTTGGTGTGTGTGTGTGTTCAGTGGACAGGTTGGTGTGTGTGTGTTTAGTGGACAGGTTGGTGTGTGTGTGTGTTCAGTGGACAGGTTGGTGTGTGTGTGTGTGTTCAGTGGACAGGTTGGTGTGTGTGTGTTCAGTGGACAGGTTGGTGTGTGTGTGTTCAGTGGACAGGTTGGTGTGTGTGTGTGTTCAGTGGACAGGTTGGTGTGTGTGTGTGTTCAGTGGACAGGTTGGTGTGTGTGTGTGTGTTCAGTGGACAGGTTGGTGTGTTTGTGTGTTCAGTGGACAGGTTGGTGTGTGTGTGTGTTCAGTGGACAGGTTGGTGTGTGTGTGTTCAGTGGACAGGTTGGTGTGTGTGTGTGTTCAGTGGACAGGTTGGTGTGTGTGTGTTCAGTGGACAGGTTGGGGTGTGTGTGTGTGTTCAGTGGACAGGTTGGTGTGTGTGTGTGTTCAGTGGACAGGTTGGGGTGTGTGTGTGTGTTCAGTGGACAGGTTGGTGTGTGTGTGTGTGTTCAGTGGACAGGTTGGTGTGTGTGTGTGTGTTCAGTGGACAGGTTGGTGTGTGTGTGTGTGTTCAGTGGACAGGTTGGTGTGTGTGTGTTCAGTGGACAGGTTGGTGTGTGTGTGTGTTCAGTGGACAGGTTGGTGTGTGTGTGTGTTCAGTGGACAGGTTGGTGTGTGTGTGTGTTCAGTGGACAGGTTGGTGTGTGTGTGTTCAGTGGACAGGTTGGTGTGTGTGTGTGTTCAGTGGACAGGTTGGTGTGTGTGTGTGTTCAGTGGACAGGTTGGTGTGTGTGTGTGTTCAGTGGACAGGTTGGTGTGTGTGTGTTCAGTGGACAGGTTGGTGTGTGTGTGTGTTCAGTGGACAGGTTGGTGTGTGTGTGTGTTCAGTGGACAGGTTGGGGTGTGTGTGTGTTCAGTGGACAGGTTGGTGTGTGTGTGTGTTCAGTGGACAGGTTGGTGTGTGTGTGTGTTCAGTGGACAGGTTGGTGTGTGTGTGTTCAGTGGACAGGTTGGTGTGTGTGTGTTCAGTGGACAGGTTGGTGTGTGTGTGTGTTCAGTGGACAGGTTGGTGTGTGTGTGTGTTCAGTGGACAGGTTGGTGTGTGTGTGTTCAGTGGACAGGTTGGTGTGTGTGTGTGTTCAGTGGACAGGTTGGTGTGTGTGTGTTCAGTGGACAGGTTGGTGTGTGTGTGTTCAGTGGACAGGTTGGTGTGTGTGTGTGTTCAGTGGACAGGTTGGTGTGTGTGTGTGTTCAGTGGACAGGTTGGTGTGTGTGTGTTCAGTGGACAGGTTGGGGTGTGTGTGTGTTCAGTGGACAGGTTGGTGTGTGTGTGTTCAGTGGACAGGTTGGTGTGTGTGTGTGTTCAGTGGACAGGTTGGTGTGTGTGTGTGTTCAGTGGACAGGTTGGTGTGTGTGTGTGTTCAGTGGACAGGTTGGTGTGTGTGTGTGTTCAGTGGACAGGTTGGTGTGTGTGTGTGTTCAGTGGACAGGTTGGTGTGTGTGTGTGTTCAGTGGACAGGTTGGTGTGTGTGTGTGTTCAGTGGACAGGTTGGTGTGTGTGTGTTCAGTGGACAGGTTGGTGTGTGTGTGTGTTCAGTGGACAGGTTGGTGTGTGTGTGTGTGTTCAGTGGACAGGTTGGTGGTGTGTTGTGTTCAGTGGACAGGTTGGGTGGTGTGTGTTCAGTGGACAGGTTGGTGTGTGTGTGTTCAGTGGACAGGTTGGTGTGTGTGTGTGTTCAGTGGACAGGTTGGTGTGTGTGTGTGTTCAGTGGGACAGGTTGGTGTGTGTGTGTGTGTTCAGTGGACAGGTTGGTGTGTGTGTGTGTTCAGTGGACAGGTTGGTGTGTGTGTGTTCAGTGGACAGGTT
The DNA here is from genome assembly GCA_030390025.1 of Squalus acanthias. Taxonomy (NCBI): domain Eukaryota; kingdom Metazoa; phylum Chordata; class Chondrichthyes; order Squaliformes; family Squalidae; genus Squalus; species Squalus acanthias. The sequence continues at coordinate 25,719 of JASTWF010000633.1, read as the reverse complement.
GGTGTGTGTGTGTGTTCAGTGGACAGGTTGGTGTGTGTGTGTTCAGTGGACAGGTTGGTGTGTGTGTGTGTGTTCAGTGGACAGGTTGGTGTGTGTGTGTGTGAGTGGACAGGTTGGTGTGTGTGTGTGTTCAGTGGACAGGTTGGTGTGTGTGTGTTTAGTGGACAGGTTGGTGTGTGTGTGTATTCAGTGGACAGGTTGGTGTGTGTGTGTTCAGTGACAGGTTGGTGTGTGTGTGTGTTCATGGACAGGTTGGTGTGGTGTTGTTCAGTGGACAGGTTGGTGTGTGTGTGTGTGTTCAGTGGACAGGTTGGTGTGTGTGTGTGTTCAGTGGACAGGTTGGTGTGTGTGTGTGTTCAGTGGACAGGTTGGTGTGTGTGTGTGTTCAAGTGGACAGGTTGGTGTGTGTGTGTGTTCAGTGGACAGGTTGGTGGTGTTGTGTTCAGTGGACAGGTTGGTGTGTGGTGTGTGTTCAGTGGACAGGTTGGTGTGGTGTGTGTTCAGTGGACAGGTTGGTGTGTGTGTGTGTTTCAGTGGACTGGTTGGAGTGTGTGTGTGTGTTGCAGTGGACAGGTTGAGTGTGTGTGTGTTCAGTGGACAGGTTTAGGGTGTGTGTGTGTGTTCAGTGGACAGGTTGGTGTGTGTGTGTGTTCAGTGGACAGGTTGGTGTGTGTGTGTTCAATGGACAGGTTGGTGTGTGTGTGTGTTCAGTGACAGGTGGTGTGTGTGTGTGTTCATTGGACAGGTTGGTGTGTGTGTGTGTTCAGTGGACAGGTTGGTGTGTGTGTGTGTTCATGTGGACAGGTTGGTGTGTGTTGTGTTCAGTGGACAGGTTGGGGTGTGTGTGTGTTCAGTGGACAGGTTGGTGTGTGTTTGTGTTCAGTGGACAGGTTGGTGTGTGTGTGTGTTCAGTGGACAGGTTGGTGTGTGTGTGTGTTCAGTGGGACAGGTTGGTGTGTGTGTTCAGTGGACAGGTTGGTGGTGTGTGTGTTCATTGGAAAGGTTGGTGTGTGTGTGTTCAGTGGACAGGTTGGTGTGTTGTGTGTTCAGTGGACCAGGTTGGTGTGTGTGTGTGTTCAGTGACAGGTTGGTGTGTGTGTGTGTTCAGTGGACAGGTTGGTGTGTGTGTGTGTTCAGTGGACAGGTGGTGTGTGTGTGTGATCAGTGGACAGGTTGGTGTGTGTGTGTGTTCAGTGGACAGGTTGGTGTGTGGTGTGTTCAATGGACAGGTTGGTGTGTGTGTGTTCAGTGGACAGGTTGGTGTGTGTGTGTGTTCAGTGGACAGGTGGTGTGTGTGTGTGTTCAAGTGGACAGGTTGGTGGGTGTGTGTGTTCAGTGGACAGGTTGGTGTGTGTGTGTGTTCAGTGGACTGGTTGGTTCTGTGTGTGTGTGTTCAGTGGACAGGTTGGTGTGTGGTGTGTGTTCAATGGACAGGTTGGTGTGTGTGTGTTCAGTGGACAGGTTGGTGTGTGTGTGTGTTCAAGTGGGGCGGACAGGTTCGGTGTGTGTGTGTGTTCAGTGGACAGGTTGGTGTGTGTGTGTGTTCAAGGGACCAGGTGGGTGTGTGTGTGTGTTCAGTGGACAGGTTGGTGTGTGTGTGTGTCAGTGGACAGGTTGGTGTGTGTGTGTTCAGTGGACAGGTTGGTGTGTGTGTGTGTTCAGTGGACAGGTTGGTGTGTGTGTGTGTTCAGTGGACAGGTTGGTGTGTGTGTGTGTTCAGTGGACAGGTTGGTGTGTGTGTGTGTTCAGTGGACAGGTTGGTGTGTGTGTGTGTTCAGTGGACAGGTTGGTGTGTGTGTGTGTTCAGTGGACAGGTTGGTGTGTGTGTGTGTTCAGTGGACAGGTTGGTGTGTGTGTGTTCAGTGGACAGGTTGGGTGTGTGTGTGTTCATGGACAGGTTGGTGTGTGTGTGTGTTCAGTGGACAGGTTGGTGTGTGTGTGTGTTCAGTGGACAGGTTGGTGTGTGTGTGTTCAGTGGACAGGTTGGTGTGTGTGTGTGTTCAGTGGACAGGTTGGTGTGTGTGTGTGTTCAGTGGACAGGTTGGTGTGTGTGTGTGTTCAGTGGACAGGTTGGTGTGTGTGTGTTCAGTGGACAGGTTGGTGTGTGTGTGTTCAGTGGACAGGTTGGTGTGTGTGTGTTCAGTGGACAGGTTGGTGTGTGTGTGTTCAGTGGACAGGTTGGTGGTGTGTGTTCAGTGGACAGGTTGGTGTGTGTGTGTTCAGTGGACAGGTTGGTGTGTTGTGTTCAGTGGACAGGTTGGTGTGTGTGTGTGTTCAGTGGACAGGTTGGTGTGTGTGTGTTCAGTGGACAGGTTGGTGTGTGTGTGTGTTCAGTGGACAGGTTGGTGTGTGTGTGTGTTCAGTGGACAGGTGTGTGTGTGTGTTCAGTGGACAGGTTGGTGTGTGTGTGTGTTCAGTGGACAGGTTGGTGTGTGTGTGTGTTCAGTGGACAGGTTGGTGTGTGTGTGTGTGTTCAGTGGACAGGTTGGTGTGTGTGTGTGTTCAGTGGACAGGTTGGTGTGTGTGTGTGTTCAGTGGACAGGTTGGTGTGTGTGTGTTCAGTGGACAGGTTGGTGTGTGTGTGTGTTCAGTGGACAGGTTGGTGTGTGTGTGTTCAGTGGACAGGTTGGTGTGTGTGTGTGTTCAGTGGACAGGTTGGTGTGTGTGTGTTCAGTGGACAGGTTGGTGTGTGTGTGTGTTCAGTGGACAGGTTGGTGTGTGTGTGTTCAGTGGACAGGTTGGTGTGTGTGTGTGTTCAGTGGACAGGTTGTGTGTGTGTGTGTTCAGTGGACAGGTTGGGTGTGTGTGTGTTCAGTGACAGGTTGGTGTTGTGTGTGTGTTCAGTGGACAGGTGGGTGTGTGGTGTGTGTTCAGTGGACAGGTTGGTGTGTGTGTGGTGTTCAGTGGACAGGTTGGGTGTGTGTGTGTTCAGTGGACAGGTTGGTGTGTGTGTGTGTTCAGTGGACAGGTTGGTGTGTGTGTTGTGTTCAGTGGACAGGTTGGTGTGTGTGTGTGGTTCAGTGGACAGGTTGGTGTGTGTGTGTTCAGTGGACAGGTTGGTGTGTGTGTGTGTTCAGTGGACAGGTTGGTGTGTGTGTGGTTCAGTGGACAGGTTGGTGTGTGTGTGTTCATGGACAGGTTGGTGTGTGTGTGTGTTCAGTGGACAGGTTGGTGTGTGTGTGTGTTCAGTGGACAGGTTGGTGTGTGTGGTTCAGTGGACAGGTTGGTGTGTGTGTGTGTTCAGTGGACAGGTTGGTGTGTGTGTGGGTTCAGTGGACAGTTGTGTGTGTGTGTGTTCAGTGGACAGGTTGGTGGTGTGTGTGTGTTCAGTGGACAGGTTGGTGTGTGTGTGTGTTCAGTGGACAGGTTGGTGTGTGTGTGTGTTCAGTGGACTTGTTGGGTGTGTGTGTGTTAGTGTCAGTGGTGTTGTGTGTTCAGTGGACAGGTTGGGTGTTGTGTGTGTTCAGTGGACAGGTTTGGTGTGTGTGTGTGTTCAGTGGACAGGTTGGTGTGTGTGTGTGAGTTCAGTGGACAGGTTGGTGTTGTGTGTGTTCAGTGGACAGGTTGGTGTGTGTGTGTGTTCAGTGGACAGGTTGGTGTGTGTGTGTGTCAGTGGACAGGTTGGTTGTGTGTGTTCAGTGACAGGGTGGTGGTGTGTGTGTGTTCAGTGGACAGGTTGGTGTGTGTGTGTTCAGTGGACAGGTTGGGGTGGTGTGTGGTGTTCAGTGGACAGGGTGTGGTGTGTGGTGTGTCAAGTGGACAGGTTGGTGTGTGTGTGTGTCAGTGGACAGGTTGGTGTGTGTGTGTTAGTGACGGTTAGGTGTGTTGTGTGTGTTCAGTGACAGGTTGGTGTGTGTGTGTTCAGTGACAGGTTGTGTGTGTGTGTGTTTCAGTGGACAGGTGGTTGTGTGTTCAGTGGACAGGGTTGGTGTGTGTGGTGTTCAGTGGACAGGTTGGTGTGTGTGTGTGTTCAGTGGACAGGTTGGTGTTGTGTGGTGTGTTCAGTGGACAGGTTGGTGTGTGTGTGTGTTCAGTGGACAGGTTGGTGTGGTGTGTGTGTGTTCAGTGGACAGGTTGGTGTGTGTGTGTGGTTCATGAGGTTGGTGTGTGTGTGTGTTCAGTGGACAGGTTGGTGTGTGTGTGTTCAGTGGACAGGTTGGTGTGTGTGTGTTCAGTGGACAGGTTGGTGTGTGTGTGTGTTCAGTGGACAGGTTGGTGTGTGTGTGTGTTCAGTGGACAGGTTGGTGTGTGTGTGTGTTCAGTGGACAGGTTGGTGTGTGTGTGTGTTCAATGGACAGGTTGGTGTGTGTGTGTTCAGTGGACAGGTTGGTGTGTGTGTGTGTGTTCAGTGGGACAGGTTGGTGTGTGTGTGGTTCAGTGGACAGGTTGGTGTGTGTGTTTCAGTGGACAGGTTGTGTGTGTGTGTTCAGTGGACAGGTTGGTGTGTGTGTGGTTCAGTGGACAGGTTGGGTGTGTGTGTGTGTTCAGTGGACAGGTTGGTGTGTGTGTGTGTTCAATGGACAGGTTGTGTGTGTGTGTGTTCAGTGGACAGGTTGGGGTGTGTTGTGTGTTCAGTGGACAGGTTGGTGTGTGTGTGTGTTCAGTGGACAGTTGGTGTGTGTGTGTGTTCAGTGGACAGGTTGGTGTGTGTGTGTGTTCAGTGGACAGGTTGGTGTGGGTGTGTGTGTTCAGTGGACAGGTTGGTGTGTGTGTGTGTTCAGTGGACAGGTTGGTGTGTGTGTGTTCAGTGGACAGGTGGTGGTGGTGTGTTCATTGGACAGGTTGGTGTGTGTTGTGTTCAGTGACAGGTTGGTGTGTGTGTGTGTCAGTGGACAGGTTGGTGTGGGGTGGGTGTGTCAGTGACAGGTTGGTGTGTGTGTGTTCAGTGGACAGGTTGGTGTGTGTGTGTGTTCAGTGGACAGGTTGGTGTGTGTGTGTGTTCAGTGGACAGGTTGGGGTGTGTGTGTGTTCAGTGGACAGGTTGGTGTGTGTGTGTGTTCAGTGGACAGGTTGGTGTGTGTGTGTGTTCAGTGGACAGGTGGTGTGTGTGTGTGTTCAGTGGACAGGTTGGTGTGTGTGTGTTCAGTGGACAGGTTGGGGTGTGTGTGTGTTCAGTGGACAGGTTGGTGTGTGTGTGTGTTCAGTGGACAGGTTGGGTGTGTGTGTGTTCAGTGGACAGGTTGGTGTGTGTGTGTGTTCAGTGGACAGGTTGGTGTGTGTGTGTGTTCAGTGGACAGGTTGTGTGTGTGTGTGTTCAATGGACAGGTTGGTGTGTGTGTGTTCAGTGGACAGGTTGGTGTGTGTGTGTGTTCAGTGGACAGGTTGGTGTGTGTGTGTGTTCAGTGGACAGGTTGGTGTGTGTGTGTGTTCAGTGGACAGGTTGGTGTGTGTGTGTGTTCAGTGGACAGGTTGGTGTGTGTGTGTTCAGTGGACAGGTTGGTGTGTGTGTGTTCAGTGGACAGGTTGGTGTGTGTGTTCAGTGGACAGGTTGGTGTGTGTGTGTGTTCAGTGGACAGGTTGGTGTGTGTGTGTTCAGTGGACAGGTTGGTGTGTGTGTGTTCAGTGGACAGGTTGGTGTGTGTGTGTTCAGTGGACAGGTTGGTGTGTGTGTGTTCAGTGGACAGGTTGGTGTGTGTGTGTTCAGTGGACAGGTTGGTGTGTGTGTGTTCAGTGGACAGGTTGGTGTGTGTGTGTTCAGTGGACAGGTTGGTGTGTGTGTGTTCAGTGGACAGGTTGGTGTGTGTGTGTGTTCAGTGGACAGGTTGGTGTGTGTGTGTGTTCAGTGGACAGGTTGGTGTGTGTGTGTGTGTTCAGTGGACAGGTTGGTGTGTGTGTGTGTTCAGTGGACAGGTTGGTGTGTGTGTGTTCAGTGGACAGGTTGGTGTGTGTGTGTGTTCAGTGGACAGGTTGGTGTGTGTGTGTGTTCAGTGGACAGGTTGGTGTGTGTGTGTGTTCAGTGGACAGGTTGGTGTGTGTGTGTTCAGTGGACAGGTTGGTGTGTGTGTGTTCAGTGGACAGGTTGGTGTGTGTGTGTGTTCAGTGGACAGGTTGGTGTGTGTGTGTGTTCAGTGGACAGGTTGGTGTGTGTGTGTTCAGTGGACAGGTTGGTGTGTGTGTGTGTTCAGTGGACAGGTTGGTGTGTGTGTGTGTTCAGTGGACAGGTTGGTGTGTGTGTGTGTTCAGTGGACAGGTTGGTGTGTGTGTGTGTTCAGTGGACAGGTTGGTGTGTGTGTGTGTTCAGTGGACAGGTTGGTGTGTGTGTGTTCAGTGGACAGGTTGGTGTGTGTGTGTGTTCAGTGGACAGGTTGGTGTGTGTGTGTTCAGTGGACAGGTTGGTGTGTGTGTGTGTTCAGTGGACAGGTTGGTGTGTGTGTGTTCAGTGGACAGGTTGGTGTGTGTGTGTGTTCAGTGGACAGGTTGGTGTGTGTGTGTGTTCAGTGGACAGGTTGGGGTGTGTGTGTGTTCAGTGGACAGGTTGGTGTGTGTGTGTGTTCAGTGGACAGGTTGGTGTGTGTGTGTGTTCAGTGGACAGGTTGGTGTGTGTGTGTGTTCAGTGGACAGGTTGGTGTGTGTGTGTGTTCAGTGGACAGGTTGGTGTGTGTGTGTTCAGTGGACAGGTTGGTGTGTGTGTGTTCAGTGGACAGGTTGGTGTGTGTGTGTGTTCAGTGGACAGGTTGGTGTGTGTGTGTGTTCAGTGGACAGGTTGGTGTGTGTGTGTTCAGTGGACAGGTTGGTGTGTGTGTGTTCAGTGGACAGGTTGGTGTGTGTGTGTGTTCAGTGGACAGGTTGGTGTGTGTGTGTGTTCAGTGGACAGGTTGGTGTGTGTGTGTGTTCAGTGGACAGGTTGGTGTGTGTGTGTGTTCAGTGGACAGGTTGGTGTGTGTGTGTGTGTTCAGTGGACAGGTTGGTGTGTGTGTTCAATGGACAGGTTGGTGTGTGTGTGTGTGTGTGTGTGTTCAGTGGACAGGTTGGTGTGTGTGTGTGTGTTCAGTGGACAGGTTGGTGTGTGTGTGTGTTCAGTGGACAGGTTGGTGTGTGTGTGTGTTCAGTGGACAGGTTGGTGTGTGTGTGTGTGTTCAGTGGACAGGTTGGTGTGTGTGTGTGTTCAGTGGACAGGTTGGTGTGTGTGTGTGTTCAGTGGACAGGTTGGTGTGTGTGTGTTCAGTGGACAGGTTGGTGTGTGTGTGTGTTCAGTGGACAGGTTGGTGTGTGTGTGTGTTCAGTGGACAGGTTGGTGTGTGTGTGTGTTCAGTGGACAGGTTGGTGTGTGTGTGTTCAGTGGACAGGTTGGTGTGTGTGTGTTTAGTGGACAGGTTGGTGTGTGTGTGTTTAGTGGACAGGTTGGTGTGTGTGTGTGTTCAGTGGACAGGTTGGTGTGTGTGTGTGTTCAGTGGACAGGTTGGGGTGTGTGTGTGTTCAGTGGACAGGTTGGTGTGTGTGTGTGTGTTCAGTGGACAGGTTGGTGTGTGTGGTGTTCAGTGGACAGGTTGGTTGTGTGTGTGTTCAGTGGACAGGTTGGTGTGTGTGTGTTTAGTGGACAGTTGTGGTGTGTGTGTTCAGTGGACAGGTTGGTGTGTGTGTGTGTACAGTGGACAGGTTGGTGTGTGTGTGTTCAGTGGACAGGTTGGTGTGTGTGTGTGTTCAGTGGACAGGTTGGTGTGTGTGTGTGTTAGTGGACAGGTTGGTGTGTGTGTTTGTCAGTGGACAGGTTGGTGTGTGTGTGTGTTCAGTGGAGCAGGTTGGTGTGTGTGTGTTCAGTGGACGGTTGGTGGTGTGTGTGTGTTCAGTGGACAGGTTGGTGTGTGTTGTAGTGTTCCAGTGGGACCGGTTGGTGTGTGTGTGTGTTCAGTGGACAGGTTGGTGTGTGTGTGTGTTCATGGACAGGTTGGTGTGTGTGTGTGTTCAGTGGACAGGTTGGTGTGTGTGTGTTCAGGTGGACAGGTTGGTGTGTGTGTGTGTTCAGTGGACAGGTTGGTGTGTGTGTGTGTTTCAGTGGACAGGTTGGTGTGTGTGTGTGTTCAGTGGACAGGTTGGTGTGTGTGTGTTCAGTGGACAGGTTGGTGTGTGGTGTGTTCATGGAGCAGGTTGGTTGTGTGTGTGTTCAGTGGACAGGTTGGTGTGTGTGTGTGTTGCAGTGGACAGGTTGGTGTGTGTGTGTGTTCAGTGGACAGGTTGGTGTGTGTGTGTGTTCAGTGGACAGGTTGGTGTGTGTGTGTGTTCAGTGGACAGGTTGGGGTGTGTGTGTGTTCAGTGGACAGGTTGGTGTGTGTGTGTGTTCAGTGGACAGGTTGGTGTGTGTGTGTGTGTTCAGTGGACAGGTTGGTGTGTGTGTGTGTTCAGTGGACAGGTTGGTGTGTGTGTGTGTTCAGTGGACAGGTTGGTGTGTGTGTGTGTTCAGTGGACAGGTTGGTGTGTGTGTGTGTTCAGTGGACAGGTTGGTGTGTGTGTGTTCAGTGGACAGGTTTGTGTGTGTGTGTGTTCAGTGGACAGGTTGGTGTGTGTGTGTGTTTCAGTGGACAGGTTGGTGTGTGTGTGTTTAGTGGACAGGTTGGTGTGTGTGTGTTTAGTGGACAGGTTGGTGTGTGTGTGTTTAGTGGACAGGTTGGTGTGTGTGTGTTTAGTGGACAGGTTGGTGTGTGTGTGTGTTCAGTGGACAGGTTGGTGTGTGTGTGTGTTCAGTGGACAGGTTGGTGTGTGTGTGTTCAGTGGACAGGTTTGTGTGTGTGTGTGTTTAGTGGACAGGTTGGTGTGTGTGTGTGTGTTTAGTGGACAGGTTGGTGTGTGTGTGTTTAGTGGACAGGTTGGTGTGTGTGTGTTTAGTGGACAGGTTGGTGTGTGTGTGTGTGTTCAGTGGACAGGTTGGTGTGTGTGTGTTTAGTGGACAGGTTGGTGTGTGTGTGTGTGTTTAGTGGACAGGTTGGTGTGTGTGTGTTTAGTGGACAGGTTGGTGTGTGTGTGTGTGTTCAGTGGACAGGTTGGTGTGTGTGTGTTTAGTGGACAGGTTGGTGTGTGTGTGTGTTCAGTGGACAGGTTGGTGTGTGTGTGTTCAGTGGACAGGTTGGTGTGTGTGTGTGTTCAGTGGACAGGTTGGTGTGTGTGTGTTTAGTGGACAGGTTGGTGTGTGTGTGTTCAGTGGACAGGTTGGTGTGTGTGTGTGTTCAGTGGACAGGTTGGTGTGTGTGTGTTCAGTGGACAGGTTGGTGTGTGTGTGTGTTCAGTGGACAGGTTGGTGTGTGTGTGTGTTCAGTGGACAGGTTGGTGTGTGTGTGTGTTCAGTGGACAGGTTGGTGTGTGTGTGTGTTCAGTGGACAGGTTGGTGTGTGTGTGTGTTCAGTGGACAGGTTGGTGTGTGTGTGTTCAGTGGACAGGTTGGTGTGTGTGTGTTCAGTGGACAGGTTGGTGTGTGTGTGTGCAGTGGACAGGTTGGTGTGTGTGTGTGTGTTCAGTGGACAGGTTGGTGTGTGTGTGTGTGTTCAGTGGACAGGTTGGTGTGTGTGTGTGTGTGTTCAGTGGACAGGTTGGTGTGTGTGTGTGTTCAGTGGACAGGTTGGTGTGTGTGTGTGTTCAGTGGACAGGTTGGTGTGTGTGTGTGTTCAGTGGACAGGTTGGTGTGTGTGTGTTCAGTGGACAGGTTGGTGTGTGTGTGTTCAGTGGACAGGTTGGTGTGTGTGTGTTCAGTGGACAGGTTGGTGTGTGTGTGTGTTTAGTGGACAGGTATGTGTGTGGGTGTGTTCAGTGGACAGGTGGTGTGTGTGATGTGTTCAATGGACAGGTTGGTGTGGGTGTGTGTTTCAGTGGGACAGTTTGGTGGAGTGCTGTGTTCAGTGGACAGGTAGTCGTGTGTGTGTATCAGTGGACAGGTTGGTGTGTGTGTGTGTTCAGTGGGAGAGGTTGGTGTGTGTGTGTTCAGTGGACAGGTTGGGGTGTGTGTGTGTGTTCAGGGACAGGTTGGTGTGTGTGTGTGTCAGGGAGAGGTTGGTGTGTGTGTGTGTTCAGTGACAGGTTGGTGTGTGTTGGTGTTAATGTGACAGGTTGTGTGTGTGTGTGTTCAGTGGACAGGTGTGTGTGTGTGTGTGTTCAGTGGACAGGTTGGTGTGTTGTGTGTTCAGTGGACAGAGTTGGGGTGTGTGTGTGTGTTCAGTGGACAGGTTGGTGTGTGTGTGTGTTCAGTGGACAGGTTGGTGTGTGTGTGTTCAGTGGACAGGTTGGTGTGTGTGTGTGTTCATGTGGACAGGTTTGGTGTGTGTGTGTGTTCAGTGACAGGTTGGTGTGTGTGTGTTCAGTGGACAGGTTGTGTGTGTGTGTGTGTTCAGTGGACAGGTTGGTGTGTGTGTGTGTTCAGTGGACAGGTTGGTGTGTGTGTGTGTTCAGTGGACAGGTTGGTGTGTGTGTGTGTTCAGTGGACAGGTTGGTGTGTGTGTGTGTGTTCAGTGGACAGGTTGGTGTGTGTGTGTTCAGTGGACAGGTTGGTGTGTGTGTGTTCAGTGGACAGGTTGGTGTGTGTGTGTGTGTTCAGTGGACAGGTTGGTGTGTGTGTGTGTTCAGTGGACAGGTTGGTGTGTGTGTGTGTGTTCAGTGGACAGGTTGGTGTGTGTGTGTGTTCAGTGGACAGGTTGGTGTGTGTGTGTTCAGTGGACAGGTTGGTGTGTGTGTGTGTTCAGTGGACAGGTTGGTGTGTGTGTGTGTTCAGTGGACAGGTTGGTGTGTGTGTGTTCAGTGGACAGGTTGGTGTGTGTGTGTGTTCAGTGGACAGGTTGGTGTGTGTGTGTGTGTTAGTGGACAGGTTGGGGTGTGTGTGTGTTAAGTGGACAGGTAGGGTGTGTGTGTGTTCAGTGGACAGGTTGGTGTGGTGTTGTTAGTGGACAGGATAGGGGTGTGTGTTGTGTTCAAGTGGACAGGGATGGTGTGTGTGTGTGTTTATTGTCAGGTGTTTGGTGTGTGTGTGAGTTTCAATTGACAGGTTGGGGGTGTGTGTGTGTCAATTGACAGGTTGTGTGTGTGTTGAGTTTATTGGGACAGGATGGTGTGTGTGTGTGTTCAATTGACCGGTAGGTGTGTGTGTGTTTCAGTGGCAGGTTGGTTGTGTGAGTGTGTTTAGTGGACAGGTTGGTGTGTGTGTGTGTTCAAGTGGGACCAGGTAGGTGTGTGTGTGGTGTTAGTGGAACAGGTTGGTGTGTGTGTGTTTCAATGGACAGGTTGGTGTGTGTGTGTTCAGTGGACAGGTTGGTGTGTGTGTTGTTCAGTGGACAGGTTGTGTGTGTGTGTTCAGTGGACAGGTTGGTGTGTGTGTTGGTTCAGTGGACAGGTTGGTGTGTGTGTGTTCAGTGACAGGTTGGTGTGAGTGTGTTCAGTGGACAGGTCTGGTGTGTGTGTTCAGTGGGACAGGTTGGTGTGTGTGTGTTCAGTGGACAGGTTGGTGTGTGTGTGTTCAGTGGACAGGTTGGTGTGTGTGTGTTCATTGGACAGGTTGGAGTGTGTGTGTGTTCAGTGGACAGGTTGGTGTGTGTGTGTGTTCATGGACAGGTTGGGTGTGTGTGTGTTCACAGGTTGGTGTGTGTGTGTGTTCAGTGGACAGGTTGGTGTGTGTGTGTGTTCAGTGGACAGGTTGGTGTGTGTGTGTGTTCAGTGGACAGGTTGGTGTGTGTGTGTGTTCAGTGGACAGGTTGGTGTGTGTGTGTGTTCAGTGGACAGGTTGGTGTGTGTGTGTGTTCAGTGGACAGGTTGGGTGTGTGTGTGTTCAGTGGACAGGTTGGTGTGTGTGTGTGTTCAGTGGACAGGTTGGTGTGTGTGTGTGTTCAGTGGACAGGTTGGTGTGTGTGTGTTCAGTGGACAGGTTGGTGTGTGTGTGTGTTCAGTGGACAGGTTGGTGTGTGTGTGTGTTCAGTGGACAGGTTGGTGTGTGTGTGTGTTCAGTGGACAGGTTGGTGTGTGTGTGTGTTCAGTGGACAGGTTGGTGTGTGTGTGTGTTCAGTGGACAGGTTGGTGTGTGTGTGTGTTCAGTGGACAGGTTGGTGTGTGTGTGTGTTCAGTGGACAGGTTGGTGTGTGTGTGTTCAGTGGACAGGTTGGTGTGTGTGTGTGTTCAGTGGACAGGTTGGTGTGTGTGTGTTTTCAGTGGACAGGTTGGTGTGTGTGTGTGTTCAGTGGACAGGTTGGTGTGTGTGTGTGTTCAGTGGACAGGTTGGTGTGTGTGTGTGTTCGTGGACAGGTTGGTGTGTGTGTGTTCAGTGGACAGGTTGGTGTGTGTGTGTGTTCAGTGGACAGGTTGAGTGTGTGTGTGTTGCAGTGGACAGGTTGGTGTGTGTGTGTGTTCAGTGGACAGGTTGGTGTGTGTGTGTGTTCAGTGGACAGATTGGTGTGTGGGTGTGTTCAGTGGACAGGTTGGTGTGCTGTGTGTGTTCAGTGGACAGGTTGGTGTGTGTGTGTGTTCAGTGGACAGGTTGGTGTGTGTGTGTTCAGTGGAAGGTTGGTGTGTGTGTGTGTTGAGTGGACAGGTTGGTGTGTGTGTGTTCAGTGGACAGGTTGGTGTGTGTGTGTGTTCAGTGGACAGGTTGGTGTGTGTGTGTTCAGTGGACAGGTTGGTGTGTGTGTGTGTTCAGTGGACAGGTTGGTGTGTGTGTGTTCAGTGGACAGGTTGGTGTGTGTGTGTGTTCAGTGGACAGGTTGGTGTGTGTGTGTTCAGTGGACAGGTTGGTGTGTGTGTGTTCAGTGGACAGGTTGGTGTGTGTGTGTTCAGTGGACAGGTTGGTGTGTGTGTGTGTTCAGTGGACAGGTTGGTGTGTGTGTGTTCAGTGGACAGGTTGGTGTGTGTGTGTTCAGTGGACAGGTTGGTGTGTGTGTGTGTGTTCAGTGGACAGGTTGGTGTGTGTGTGTTCAGTGGACAGGTTGGTGTGTGTGTGTGTTCAGTGGACAGGTTGGTGTGTGTGTGTGTTCAGTGGACAGGTTGGTGTGTTTGTGTTCAGTGGACAGGTTGGTGTGTGTGTGTGTTCAGTGGACAGGTTGGTGTGTGTGTGTTCAGTGGACAGGTTGGTGTGTGTGTGTTCAGTGGACAGGTTGGTGTGTGGTGTGTTCAGTGGACAGGTTGGTGTGTGTGTGTGTGTTCAATGGACAGGTTGGTGAGTGTGTGTGTTCAGTGGACAGGTTGGTGTGTGTGTGTGTTCAGTGGACAGGTGGTTTTGGTGTGTGTGTGTGTTCAGTGGGACAGGTTGGTGTGTGTGTGTGTCAGTGGACAGGTTGGTGTGTGTGTGTGTTCAGTGGACAGGTTGGTGTGTGTGTGTGTTCAGTGGACAGGTGGTGTGTGTGTGTTCAAGTGGACAGGTTGGTGTGTGTGTGTGTTCAGTGGACAGGTTGGTGTGTGTGGTGTGTTCAGTGGACAGGTTGGTGTGTGTGTGTTCAGTGGACAGGTTGGTGCTGTGTGTGTTCAATGGACAGGTTGGTGATGTGTGTGTGTTCAGTGGACAGGTTGGTGTGAGTGTGTGTTCAGTGGACAGGTTGGTGAGTAGTGTGTGTTCAGTGGACAGGTTGGTGTGTGTGTGTGTTCAGTGGACAGGTTGGTGTGTGTGTGTGTGTTCAGTGGACAGGTTGGTGTGTGTGTGTTCAGTGGACAGGTTGGTGTGTGTTTGTGTTCAGTGGACAGGTTGGTGTGTGTTTGTGTTGAGTGGACAGGTTGGTGTGTGCTGTGTGTGTTCAGTGGACAGGTTGGTGAGTTTGTGTTCAGTGGACAGGTTGGTGTGTGTGTGTGTGTTCAGAGGAGAGGTTGGTGTGTTGTGTGTGTTCAGTGGACAGGTTGGTGTGTGTGGTGTGTTCAGTGGACAGGTTGGAGTGTGTGTGTGTGTGCAGTGGACAGGTTGGTTGTGTGTGTGTGTTCAGTGGACAGGTTGGGTGTGTGTGTGTTCAGTGGACAGGTTGGAGTGTGTGTGTGTTAAGTGGACAGGTTGGGGCTGTGTGTGTGTTCAATGGACAGGTTGGTGTGTTGTGTGTGTTCAGTGGACAGGTTGGTGCTGTGTGTGTTCAGTGGACAGGTGGGTGTGTGTGTGTTTCAGTGGACAGGTTGGTGTGTGTGTGTGTTCAATGGACAGGTTGGTGTGTGTGTGTGTTCAGTGGACGGTTGGTGTTGTTTTTCAGTGGACAGGTTGGTGTGTGTGTGTGTTCAGTGGACAGGTTGGTGTGTGTGTGTTCAGTGGACAGGTTGGGGTGTGTGTGTGTTCAGTGGACAGGTTGGGGTGTGTGTGTTCAGTGGACAGGTTGGGGTGTGTGTGTGTTCAGTGGACAGGTTGGTGTGTGTGTGTTCAGTGGACAGGTTGGTGTGTGTGTTCAGTGGACAGGTTGGTGTGTGTGTGTTCAGTGGACAGGTTGGTGTGTGTGTGTGTTCAGTGGACAGGTTGGTGTGTGTGTGTGTTCAGTGGACAGGTTGGTGTGTGTGTGTGTTCAGTGGACAGGTTGGTGTGTGTGTGTTCAGTGGACAGGTTGGGTGTGTGTGTGTTCAGTGGACAGGTTGGTGTGTGTGTGTGTTCAGTGGACAGGTTGGTGTGTGTGTGTTCAGTGGACAGGTTGGTGTGTGTGTGTTCAATGGACAGGTTGGTGTGTGTGTGTGTTCAGTGGACAGGTTGGTGTGTGTGTGTGTTCAGTGGACAGGTTGGTGTGTGTGTGTTCAGTGGACAGGTTGGTGTGTGTGTGTGTTCAGTGGACAGGTTGGTGTGTGTGTGTGTTCAGTGGACAGGTTGGTGTGTGTGTGTTCAGTGGACAGGTTGGTGTGTGTGTGTTCAGTGGACAGGTTGGTGTGTGTGTGTGTTCAGTGGACAGGTTGGTGTGTGTGTGTGTTCAGTGGACAGGTTGGTGTGTGTGTGTGTTCAGTGGACAGGTTGGTGTGTGTGTGTGTGTTCAGTGGACAGGTTGGTGTGTGTGTGTGTTCAGTGGACAGGTTGGTGTGTGTGTGTGTTCAGTGGACAGGTTGGTGTGTGTGTGTGTTCAATGGACAGGTTGGTGTGTGTGTGTGTTCAGTGGACAGGTTGGTGTGTGTGTGTGTTCAGTGGACAGGTTGGTGTGTGTGTGTTCAATTGGACAGGTTGGTGTGTGTGTGTGTTCAGTGGACAGGTTGGTGTGTGTGTGTGTTCAGTGGACAGGTTGGTGTGTGTGTGTGTTCAGTGGACAGGTTGGTGTGTGTGTGTGTTCAATTGACAGGTTGGTGTGTGTGTGTTCAGTGGACAGGTTGGTGTGTGTGTTGAGTGGACAGGTTGGTGTGTGTGTGTTCAGTGGACAGGTTGGTGTGTGTGTGTTCAGTGGACAGGTTGGTGTGTGTGTGTTCAGTGGACAGGTTGGTGTGTGTGTGTGTTCAGTGGACAGGTTGGTGTGTGTGTGTGTGTTCAGTGGACAGGTTGGTGTGTGTGTGTTCAGTGGACAGGTTGGTGTGTGTGTGTGTTCAGTGGACAGGTTGGTGTGTGTGTGTGTGTTCAGTGGACAGGTTGGTGTGTGTGTGTGTGTTCAGTGGACAGGTTGGTGTGTGTGTGTGTTCAGTGGACAGGTTGGTGTGTGTGTGTGTTCAATGGACAGGTTGGTGTGTGTGTGTGTGTTCAGTGGACAGGTTGGTGTGTGTGTGTTCAGTGGACAGGTTGGGTGTGTGTGTGTTCAATGACAGGTTGGTGTGTGTGTGTTCAGTGGACAGGTTGGTGTGTGTGTGTTCAGTGGACAGGTTGGTGTGTGTGTGTGTTCAGTGGACAGGTTGGTGTGTGTGTGTGTTCAGTGGACAGGTTGGTGTGTGTGTGTGTGCAGTGGACAGGTTGGTGTGTGTGTGTTCAATTGACAGGTTGGTGTGTGTGTGTGTTTAGTGGACAGGTTGGTGTGTGTGTGTGCAGTGGACAGGTTGGGGTGTGTGTGTGTTCAATGGACAGGTTGGTGTGTGTGTGTGTTCAGTGGACAGGTTGGTGTGTGTGTTCAGTGGACAGGTTGGTGTGTGTGTGTGTTCAGTGGACAGGTTGGTGTGTGTGTGTGTTCAGTGGACAGGTTGGTGTGTGTGTGTGTTCAGTGGACAGGTTGGTGTGTGTGTGTTCAGTGGACAGGTTGGTGTGTGTGTTCAGTGGACAGGTTGGTGTGTGTTCAGTGGACAGGTTGGTGTGTGTGTGTGTTCAGTGGACAGGTTGGTGTAGTGTGTGTTCAGTGGACAGGTTGGTGAGTGTTGTGTTTACTGGACAGGTTGGTGTGTGTGTGTTTAGTGGACAGGTTGGTGTGTGTGTGTGTGTTTAGTGGACAGGTTGGTTGTGTGTGTGTATAGTGGACAGGTTGGGTGTGTGTGTGTGCTTTAGTGGACAGGTTGGTGTGTGTGTGTTTACTGGACAGGTTGGTGTGTGTGTGTGTTTAGTGGACAGGTTGGTGTGTGTGTGTTTACTGGACAGGTTGGTGTGTGTGTGTGTGTTTAGTGGACAGGTTGGTGTGTGTGTGTTTAGTGGACAGGTTGGTGTGTGTGTGTGTGTTGAGTGGACAGGTTGGTGTGTGTGTGTTTACTGGACAGGTTGGTGTGTGTGTGTTCAGTGGACAGGTTGGTGTGTGTGTGTTCAGTGGACAGGTTGGTGTGTGTGTTCAGTGGACAGGTTGGTGTGTGTGTGTGTTCAGTGGACAGGTTGGTGTGTGTGTGTGTTCAATGGACAGGTTGGTGTGTGTGTGTGTTCAGTGGACAGGTTGGTGTGTGTGTGTGTTCAGTGGACAGGTTGGTGTGTGTGTGTTCAGTGGACAGGTTGGTGTGTGTGTGTTCAGTGGACAGGTTGGTGTGTGTGTGTTCAGTGGACAGGTTGGTGTGTGTGTGTTCAGTGGACAGGTTGGTGTGTGTGTGTTCAAGTGGACAGGTTGGTGTGTGTGTGTGTTCAGTGGACAGGTTGGTGTTGTGTGTGTTCAGTGGACAGGTTGGTGTGTGTTGTGTGTTCAGTGGACAGGTTGGTGTGTGTGTGTGTTTCAGTGGACAGGTTGGTGTGTGTGTGTTCAGTGGACAGGTTGGTGTGTGTGTGTGTGTTCAGTGGACAGGTTGGTGTGTGTGTGTCAGTGGACAGGTTGGTGTGTGTGTGTGTGTCAGTGGACAGGTTGGTGTGTGTGTGTGTTCAGTGGACAGGTTGGTGTGTGTGTGTGTTCAGTGGACAGGTTGGTGTGTGTGTGTGTTCAGTGGACAGGTTGGTGTGTGTGTGTGTTCAGTGGACAGGTTGGTGTGTGTGTGTTCAGTGGACAGGTTGGTGTGTGTGTGTTCAGTGGACAGGTTGGTGTGTGTGTGTTCAGTGGACAGGTTGGTGTGTGTGTGTGTTCAGTGGACAGGTTGGTGTGTGTGTGTGTTCAGTGGACAGGTTGGTGTGTGTGTGTGTTCAGTGGACAGGTTGGTGTGTGTGTGTTCAGTGGACAGGTTGGTGTGTGTGTGTGTTCAGTGGACAGGTTGGTGTGTGTGTGTTCAGTGGACAGGTTGGTGTGTGTGTGTGTGTTCAGTGGACAGGTTGGTGTGTGTGTGTGTTCAGTGGACAGGTTGGTGTGTGTGTGTGTTCAGTGGACAGGTTGGTGTGTGTGTGTGTTCAGTGGACAGGTTGGTGTGTGTGTGTGTTCAGTGGACAGGTTGGTGTGTGTGTGTTCAGTGGACAGGTTGGTGTGTGTGTGTGTTCAGTGGACAGGTTGGTGTGTGTGTGTGTTCAGTGGACAGGTTGGTGTGTGTGTTTGTTCAGTGGACAGGTTGTGTGTGTGTGTGTTCAATGGACAGGTTGGTGTGTGTGTGTGTTCAGTGGACAGGTTGGTGTGTGTGTGTGTTCAGTGGACAGGTTGGTGTGTGTGTGTGTTCAGTGGACAGGTTGGAGTGTGTGTGTGTGTTCAGTGGACAGTTGGGGTGTGTTGTGTTCAGTGACAGGTTGGTGTGTGTGTGTTCAGTGGACAGGTTGGTGTGTGTGTGTGTTCAGTGGACAGGTTGGTGTGAGTGTGTGTTTCAGTGGACAGGTTGGTGTGTGGTGTGTGTTCAGTGGACAGGTTGGTGTGTGTGTGTTCAGTGGACAGGTTGGTGTGTGTGTGTGTTCAGTGGACAGGTTGGTGTGTGAGTGTGTGTTCAGTGGACAGGTTGGAGTGTGTGTGTGTTCAGTGGACAGGTTGGTGTGTGTGTGTGTTCAGTGGACAGAGTTGGTGTGTGTGTGTGTGTTCAGTGGACAGGTTGGTGTGTGTGTGTGTGTTCAGTGGACAGGTTGGGGTGTGTGTGTGTTCAGTGGACAGGTTGGTGTGTGTGTGTGTGTTCAGTGGACAGGTTGGTGTGTGTGTGTGTTCAGTGGACAGGTTGGTGTGTGTGTTCAGTGGACAGGTTGGTGTGTGTGTGTGTTCAGTGGACAGGTTGGTGTGTGTGTGTGTTCAGTGGACAGGTTGGTGTGTGTGTGTGTTCAATGGACAGGTTGGTGTGTGTGTGTGTTCAGTGGACAGGTTGTGTGTGTGTGTGTTCAGTGGACAGGTTGGTGTGTGTGTGTGTTCAGTGGACAGGTTGGTGTGTGTGTGTTCAGTGGACAGGTTGGTGTGTGTGTGTGTTCAGTGGACAGGTTGGTGTGTGTGTGTGTTCAGTGGACAGGTTGGTGTGTGTGTGTTCAGTGGACAGGTTGGTGTGTGTGTGTTCAGTGGACAGGTTGGTGTGTGTGTGTTCAGTGGACAGGTTGGTGTGTGTGTGTGTTCAGTGGACAGGTTGGTGTGTGTGTGTGTTCAGTGGACAGGTTGGTGTGTGTGTGTGTTCAGTGGACAGGTTGGTGTGTGTGTGTGTTCAAGTGGACAGGTTGGTGTGTGTGTGTGTTCAGTGGACAGGTTGGTGTGTGTGTGTGTTTCAGTGGACAAGTTGGTGTAGTGTGTGTGTTCAGTGGACAGGTTTGGTCTGTCATGACTGTGTGTGTTCAGGGTCAGGTTGGTGTGTGTGTGTGTTCAGTGGACAGGTTGGGGTGTGTGTGTGTTCAGTGGACAGGTTGGTGTGTGTGTGTGTTCAGAGCGACAGGTTGGTGTGTGTGTGTGTTTCCAGTGGACAGGTTGGTGTGTTGTGTGTCAGTGGACAGGTTAGGTGTGTGTGTGTGTTCAGTGGACAGGTGTGTTGGCATTGACCGTGTGTGTGTTTTCAATGGACAGGTGGTGTGTGTGTGTGTTCGAGTGGGACAGGTTGGTGTGTGTGTGTTCCAAGTGGACAGGTTGGGTGTTGTGTGTTCAGTGGACGGTTGGTGTGAGTGTGTGTTCAGTGGACAGGTTGGTGTGTGTGTGTTCAGTGGACAGGTTGGTGTGTGTGTGTGTTCAGTGGACAGGTTGTGTGTGTGTGTGTGTTCAGTGGACAGGTTGGTGTGTGTGTGTGTTCAGTGGACAGGTTGGTGTGTGTGTGTGTTCAGTGGACAGGTTGGTGTGTGTGTGTTCAGTGGACAGGTTGTGTGTGTGTGTGTGTTCAGTGGACAGGTTGGTGTGTGTGTGTGTAGTGGACAGGTTGGTGTGTGTGTGTGTGTTCAGTGGACAGGTTGGTGTGTGTGTGTGTTCAGTGGACAGGTTGGTGTGTGTGTGTGTTCAGTGGACAGGTTGGTGTGTGTGTGTGTTCAGTGGACAGGTTGGTGTGTGTGTGTTCAGTGGACAGGTTGGTGTGTGTGTGTTCAGTGGACAGGTTGGTGTGTGTGTGTGTTCAGTGGACAGGTTGGTGTGTGTGTGTGTTCAGTGGACAGGTTGGTGTGTGTGTGTTCAGTGGACAGGTTGGTGTGTGTGTGTGTTCAGTGGACAGGTTGTGTGTGTGTGTTCAGTGGACAGGTTGGTGTGTGTGTGTGTTCAGTGGACAGGTTGGTGTGTGTGTGTGTTCAGTGGACAGGTTGGTGTGTGTGTGTGTTCAGTGGACAGGTTGGTGTGTGTGTGTGTTCAGTGGACAGGTTGGTGTGTGTGTGTTCAGTGGACAGGTTGGTGTGTGTGTGTTCAGTGGACAGGTTGGTGTGTGTGTGTGTTCAGTGGACAGGTTGGTGTGTGTGTGTGTTCAGTGGACAGGTTGGTGTGTGTGTGTGTTCAGTGGACAGGTTGGTGTGTGTGTGTGTTCAGTGGACAGGTTGGTGTGTGTGTGTGTTCAGTGGACAGGTTGGTGTGTGTGTGTTCAGTGGACAGGTTGGTGTGTGTGTGTGTTCAGTGGACAGGTTGGGTGTGTGTGTGTTCAGTGGACAGGTTGGTGTGTGTGTGTGTTCAGTGGACAGGTTGGTGTGTGTGTGTGTTCAGTGGACAGGTTGGTGTGTGTGTGTGTTCAGTGGACAGGTTGGTGTGTGTGTGTGTTCAGTGGACAGGTTGGTGTGTGTGTGTGTTCAGTGGACAGGTTGGTGTGTGTGTGTGTTCAGTGGACAGGTTGGTGTGTGTGTGTGTTCAGTGGACAGGTTGGTGTGTGTGTGTGTTCAGTGGACAGGTTGGTGTGTGTGTGTGTTCAGTGGACAGGTTGGTGTGTGTGTGTTCAGTGGACAGGTTGGTGTGTGTGTGTGTTCAGTGGACAGGTTGGTGTGTGTGTGTTCAATGGACAGGTTGGTGTGTGTGTGTGTTCAGTGGACAGGTTGGTGTGTGTGTGTGTTCAGTGGACAGGTTGGTGTGTGTGTGTTCAGTGGACAGGTTGGTGTGTGTGTGTGTTCAGTGGACAGGTTGGTGTGTGTGTGTGTTCAGTGGACAGGTTGGTGTGTGTGTGTGTTCAGTGGACAGGTTGGTGTGTGTGTGTGTTCAGTGGACAGGTTGGTGTGTGTGTGTGTTCAGTGGACAGGTTGGTGTGTGTGTGTGTTCAGTGGACAGGTTGGTGTGTGTGTGTGTTCAGTGGACAGGTTGGTGTGTGTGTGTGTTCAGTGGACAGGTTGGTGTGTGTGTGTTCAGTGGACAGGTTGGTGTGTGTGTGTGTTCAGTGGACAGGTTGGTGTGTGTGTGTTCAGTGGACAGGTTGGTGTGTGTGTGTTCAGTGGACAGGTTGGTGTGTGTGTGTTCAGTGGACAGGTTGGTGTGTGTGTGTTCAGTGGACAGGTTGGTGTGTGTGTGTTCAGTGGACAGGTTGGTGTGTGTGTGTGTTCAGTGGACAGGTTGGTGTGTGTGTGTGTTCAGTGGACAGGTTGGTGTGTGTGTGTTCAGTGGACAGGTTGGTGTGTGTGTGTGTTCAGTGGACAGGTTGGTGTGTGTGTGTTCAGTGGACAGGTTGGTGTGTGTGTGTGTTCAGTGGACAGGTTGGTGTGTGTGTGTTCAGTGGACAGGTTGGTGTGTGTGTGTGTTCAGTGGACAGGTTGGTGTGTGTGTGTTCAGTGGACAGGTTGGTGTGTGTGTGTGTGTTCAGTGGACAGGTTGGTGTGGTGTGTGTTCAGTGGACAGGTTGGTGTGTGTGTGTTCAGTGGACAGGTTGGTGTGTGTGTGTTCAGTGGACAGGTTGGGTGTGTGTGTGTGTTCAGTGGACAGGTTGGTGTGTGTGTGTGTTCAGTGGACAGGTTGGTGTGTGTGTGTTCAGTGGACAGGTTGGTGTGTGTGTGTGTTCAGTGGACAGGTTGGTGTGTGTGTGTGTTCAGTGGACAGGTTGGTGTGTGTGTGTGTTCAGTGGACAGGTTGGTGTGTGTGTGTGTTCAGTGGACAGGTTGGTGTGTGTGTGTGTTCAGTGGACAGGTTGGTGTGTGTGTGTGTTCAAGTGGACAGGTTGGTGTGTGTGTGTTCAGTGGACAGGTTGGTGTGTGTGTGTGTTCAGTGGACAGGTTGGTGTGTGTGTGTGTTCAGTGGACAGGTTGGTGTGTGTGTGTGTTCAGTGGACAGGTTGTGTGTGTGTGTGTTCAGTGGACAGGTTGGTGTGTGTGTGTGTTCAGTGGACAGGTTGGTGTGTGTGTGTGTTCAGTGGACAGGTTGGTGTGTGTGTGTGTTCAGTGGACAGGTTGGTGTGTGTGTGTGTTCAGTGGACAGGTTGGTGTGTGTGTGTGTTCAGTGGACAGGTTGGTGTGTGTGTGTGTTCAGTGGACAGGTTGGTGTGTGTGTGTGTTCAGTGGACAGGTTGGTGTGTGTGTGTGTTCAGTGGACAGGTTGGTGTGTGTGTGTGTTCAGTGGACAGGTTGGTGTGTGTGTGTGTTCAGTGGACAGGTTGGTGTGTGTGTGTGTTCAGTGGACAGGTTGGTGTGTGTGTGTGTTCAGTGGACAGGTTGGTGTGTGTGTGTGTTCAGTGGACAGGTTGGTGTGTGTGTGTTCAGTGGACAGGTTGGTGTGTGTGTGTGTTCAGTGGACAGGTTGGTGTGTGTGTGTGTTCAGTGGACAGGTTGGTGTGTGTGTGTGTTCAGTGGACAGGTTGGTGTGTGTGTGTGTTCAGTGGACAGGTTGGTGTGTGTGTGTGTTCAGTGGACAGGTTGGTGTGTGTGTGTGTTCAGTGGACAGGTTGGTGTGTGTGTGTGTTCAGTGGACAGGTTGGTGTGTGTGTGTGTTCAGTGGACAGGTTGGTGTGTGTGTGTGTTCAGTGGACAGGTTGGTGTGTGTGTGTGTTCAGTGGACAGGTTGGGGTGTGTGTGTGTTCAGTGGACAGGTTGGTGTGTGTGTGTGTTCAGTGGACAGGTTGGTGTGTGTGTGTTCAGTGGACAGGTTGGGGTGTGTGTGTGTTCAGTGGACAGGTTGGTGTGTGTGTGTGTTCAATTGACAGGTTGGTGTGTGTGTGTTCAATGGACAGGTTGGGGTGTGTGTGTGTTCAGTGGACAGGTTGGGTGTGTGTGTGTGTTCAGTGGACAGGTTGGTGTGTGTGTGTGTTCAGTGGACAGGTTGGTGTGTGTGTGTGTTTAGTGGACAGGTTGGTGTGTGTGTGTGTTCAGTGGACAGGTTGGTGTGTGTGTGTGTTCAGTGGACAGGTTGGTGTGTGTGTGTGTTCAGTGGACAGGTTGGTGTGTGTGTGTTCAGTGGACAGGTTGGTGTGTGTGTGTTCAGTGGACAGGTTGGTGTGTGTGTGTGTTCAGTGGACAGGTTTGGTGTGTGTGTGTTCAGTGGACAGGTTGGTGTGTGTGTGTGTTCAGTGGACAGGTTGGTGTGTGTGTGTTCAGTGGACAGGTTGGTGTGTGTGTGTTCAGTGGACAGGTTGGTGTGTGTGTGTTCAGTGGACAGGTTGGTGTGTGTGTGTTCAGTGGACAGGTTGGTGTGTGTGTGTTCAGTGGACAGGTTGGTGTGTGTGTGTTCAATGGACAGGTTGGTGTGTGTGTGTGTTCAGTGGACAGGTTGGTGTGTGTGTGTGTTCATGGACAGGTTGGTGTGTGTGTGTTCAGTGGACAGGTTGGTGTGTGTGTGTTCAGTGGACAGGTTGGTGTGTGTGTGTGTTCAGTGGACAGGTTGGGGTGTGTGTGTGTTCAGTGGACAGGTTGGTGTGTGTGTGTGTTCAGTGGACAGGTTGGTGTGTGTGTGTGTTCAGTGGACAGGTTGGTGTGTGTGTGTGTTCAGTGGACAGGTTGGTGTGTGTGTGTGTTCAGTGGACAGGTTGGTGTGTGTGTGTGTTCAGTGGACAGGTTGGTGTGTGTGTGTGTTCAGTGGACAGGTTGGTGTGTGTGTGTTCAGTGGACAGGTTGGTGTGTGTGTGTTCAGTGGACAGGTTTTTGTGTGTGTGTGTGTTCAGTGGACAGGTTGGTGTGTGTGTGTTCAGTGGACAGGTTGGTGTGTGTGTGTGTTCAGTGGACAGGTTGGTGTGTGTGTGTGTGTTCAGTGGACAGGTTGGTGTGTGTGTGTTCAATGGACAGGTTGGTGTGTGTGTGTTCAGTGGACAGGTTGGTGTGTGTGTGTGTTCAGTGGACAGGTTGGTGTGTGTGTGTGTTCAGTGGACAGGTTGGTGTGTGTGTGTGTTCAGTGGACAGGTTGGTGTGTGTGTGTGTTCAGTGGACAGGTTGGTGTGTGTGTGTTCAGTGGACAGGTTGGTGTGTGTGTGTGTTCAGTGGACAGGTTGTGGTGTGTGTGTTTAGTGGACAGGTTGGTGTGTGTGTGTTCAGTGGACAGGTTGGTGTGTGTGTGTGTTCAGTGGACAGGTTGGTGTGTGTGTGTTCAGTGGACAGGTTGGGGTGTGTGTGTGTTCAGTGGACAGGTTGGTGTGTGTGTGTGTTCAGTGGACAGGTTGGTGTGTGTGTGTGTTTAGTGGACAGGTTGGTGTGTGTGTGTTTAGTGGACAGGTTGGTGTGTGTGTGTTAGTGGACAGGTTGGTGTGTGTGTGTTTAGTGGACAGGTTGGTGTGTGTGTGTGTTCAGTGGACAGGTTGGTGTGTGTGTGTTCAGTGGACAGGTTGGTGTGTGTGTGTTCAGTGGACAGGTTGGTGTGTGTGTGTGTTCAGTGGACAGGTTGGTGTGTGTGTGTGTGTTTAGTGGACAGGTTGGTGTGTGTGTGTTTAGTGGACAGGTTGGTGTGTGTGTGTGTTTAGTGGACAGGTTGGTGTGTGTGTGTTTCAGTGGACAGGTTGGTGTGTGTGTGTGTTCAGTGGACAGGTTGGTGTGTGTGTGTTCAGTGGACAGGTTGGTGTGTGTGTGTTCAGTGGACAGGTTGGTGTGTGTGTGTGTTTAGTGGACAGGTTGGTGTGTGTGTGTGTGTTTAGTGGACAGGTTGGTGTGTTGTGTTTTATGGACAGGTTGGTGTGTGTGTTTAGTGGACAGGTTGGTGTGTGTGTGTGTGTTTAGTGGACAGGTTGGTGTGTGTGTGTTTAGTGGACAGGTTGGTGTGTGTGTGTGTTTAGTGGACAGGTTGGTGTGTGTGTGTTTAGTGGACAGGTTGGTGTGTGTGTGTTTACTGGACAGGTTGGTGTGTGTGTGTGTGTTTAGTGGACAGGTTGTGTGTGTGTTTTCAGTGGACAGGTTGGTGTGTGTGTGTGTGTTCAGTGGACAGGTTGGTGTGTGTGTGTTTAGTGGACAGGTTGGTGTGTGTGTGTGTGTTTAGTGGACAGGTTGGTGTGTGTGGTGTTTTAGTGGACAGGTTGGTGTGTGTGTGTTCAGTGGACAGGTTGGTGTGTGTGTGTGTGTTCAGTGGACAGGTGGTGTGTGTGTGTGTTCAATGGACAGGTTGGTGTGTGTGTGTGTTCAGTGGACAGGTTGGTGTGTGTGTGTTCAGTGGACAGGTTGGTGTGTGTGTGTGTCAGTGGACAGGTTGGTGTGTGTGTGTTTTAGTGACAGGTTGGTGTGTGTGTGTGTTCAGTGGACAGGTTGGTGTGTGTGTGTGTTCAGTGGACAGGTTGGTGTGTGTGTTGTTCAGTGGACAGGTTGGTGTGTGTGTGTGTTCAGTGGACAGGTTGGTGTGTGTGTGTGCAGTGGACAGGTTGGTGTGTGTGTGTGTGTTCAGTGGACAGGTGGTGTGTGGGTGTGTTTCAGTGGACAGGTTGGTGTGTGTGTGTGTTCAGTGGACAGGTTGGTGTGTGTGTGCGTTCAGTGGACAGGTTGGTTGTGTGTGTGTGTTCAATGGACAGGTTGGTGTGTGTGTGTGTTCAGTGGACAGGTTGGTGTGTGTGTGTGTGTTCAGTGGACAGGTTGGTGTGTGTGGTGTTTCAGTGGACAGGTTGGTGTGTGTGTGTGTTCAGTGGACAGGTTGGTGTGTGTGTGTGTTCAGTGGACAGGTTGGTGTGTGTGTGTGTTCAGTGGACAGGTTGGTGTGTGTGTGTGTTCAGTGGACAGGTTGGTGTGTGTGTGTGTTCAGTGGACAGGTTGGTGTGTGTGTGTTCAGTGGACAGGTTGGTGTGTGTGTGTGTTCAGTGGACAGGTTGGTGTGTGTGTGTTCAGTGGACAGGTTGGTGTGTGTGTGT